>CM026411.1:3479717-3500139 GCA_014858505.1 Corymbia citriodora subsp. variegata
ATAAGATATAACTATATGGCATAGGTATAGTCATTAACGACTGTAAGAAAGAAATGGAATCCATCACAATATAGGGTATGATATGGACCCAAATGTCCATGTGAAGCAAAAAAAAAATGATTTTTTGCTCAAGATATATTAACTAGAGAAGGCATCCGAGATTGTTTAGCTAAAGGATATATTGGACATCTTGGATGAGGAAACCGTGTAGTGTGGCCCAATCATTGATGAACAAGGACATTTTTATTTCGACTAAAAAAAAACAGAAATGCTTTTATTTAATAATTCTAAATCTCCTAGAGAATTGATCCAGCAATAAAGTCCTTGTACTATATTACCTAAGTCCATCACTTTGCTAGTCGAATGGTCCTAATAGGCACAACTTTCAAAATTGAATATGGCACGACAGGAATTGTCCATACATACTCTTGAGATAGAGAGGAGAAGATTAAATGCAAAATCTGGAATATATAACATTTTTTAGGACAAAATTTTGATAGATGTACAATGCCTATCCCAACCTAGTGGCCACCAATCGGGTTGTTCCCTCCTCTGTTGGGCTAATCTTCAAATGGGTAATGAGCCCATGCCTGTCCCAACCCAGTGGCCCAGTGGCCTTGAATGGGATACTAGTGGACTGGTGGAATTGTCAGAGGCCACTGAATTGATGGGCCTGGAATATGGCTCGAAGTAGGAGGAAGTTGGACGGTGGTTCCTCTTTGGGCAAAATAGTTGTTTGATAGAATCTCTTTGATGGAGAACTTTATGTATTCCCATTCTTTTCCATGGTATAAAAAAAAAAATTGAACTCCTAATCAATTTGCTGACCTGCTTTGTAGAATCAAGGTTTGTAAGAACAGCTTAGAAAAAAACGAAGACAATTCTAAGAATTTGCATAAGTTATGTCAGGATTGTTGCTTTGATACCATGACACGAAGGAAGATGGAAAATGGGAGAAAAGTTTTTTTGGATTATGATTTGTTTACAAGTACATTGATCAATTTACAATGTAAGAATGACGGAATAAAAAGGAAATTAATATACATAAATCACTATTTTCCTATTTACTATACTAATCAAGAATTGACTAAATCAATTACAATCGAATTGGCTTCAGGATCTTCAATCTTATCTCCAACAAAATGGGATAGAGATTGCAATCGGTAAGGCATAGTGGGTCAGTGACTAGGAGGCAATAGGGGGTGCAACAACTATTGGCAATGGCATGATAAGGTGAGGCAATATCAACGGCAGTTTGATAGGTGATGGCTAAAGGAATGGCAAGATTAGGTTAATGAAAATGGTGCAAAGGTGGAGGGAAAGAGTGAAGAGTTTATGTTATATCCATGCTATGTCCGAATGTTCATCAAATGCAAATCACATCATTATGCTATCCGACCTCTATTTTGTCCAACAAAAAAGTTTGGGAAACCAAAAGCAACCTAAGTTTTAGTGTTTTCATGTTAGAATAATCACCTTACATAAAGGTAAATTATTAGTTATAAGTGCAAATAAGTTATGACTGTGAAAGGTGGGCCTGCGAGCAACAGTGGGCCTGTGAGCAACAACCGTTGCTTGTGAAATGGACTAGTGCAATGTTAAGGTGGCTACCACAGCTACACCCAATTTTTTCTCTACTCTTGCAACTTTAACTCCCCCTCTTTGAACTGGGAGCATAGGAAAAAAAATGAAAGTTTATGATGAACAATGCTAGTCCAAGTGGGTCTTTGCTTAGATTCCGTTCTCAGACCGATTTCAACCAGTTCCCAAAAATTGGAACCGATTCCTAGACTAGTTTAACCGAGAATCAATTCCCGACCCTATTTTTTGGGTGATCCAATCTGGGTTCCAGGTAAACCCAATCCGAATACACACCCCTAGACTGGAGACCAAAGAGTTGACAACTTCATAGTAGTGGTCTTCTATGTTAGTCAATGACTAGTCTACGAAGGGACTTCGTGGAACGCACGAGGGAAGTATCGTTTCTTTCAGGTTGTCCTTAGATTCATGTGCGTTCAAAGGATTTCGATATGCTATAAGTAGTTAGATGAGCAGCTGCATAGGCTCGGATTCACATGCATTTCGATTGCAAATGTGAAAAGCCCATTCCATTCCATTCAAGATGCACCTCGGTCCATATAAAGCTAAGTTTGGTTTAGCTTTTTTAATGAGCTTTCAGCCTCCAAAATCCCTAAAAAAATGCTATAGTGTTTGGTAAATGGGACTTTTGACTAGATGCTAGCCTTGGGAAAGCTGAAAGCAAAAGCTGGCAATGTTGGTCCCTCTTTACATTACTAACTTTGAACCGGCATTACTAGCTTTGGGCTTTAATGCTAAAGCTAATTTTTTTCTTTTAAAACTATCATTACCAATTCTTTAGTTTTTTGGTTATGTACCTTGTCATTTCAAAACTAGCCTCACCTTTATTAGAGTTGGTAAGGAATTTGATTTTTTTTAAAAGGAAAATTAAACCTAAAAAGCCCTTTACAAAAATAGATTTTCCAAACACTCTATATGCCAAAAGAACTTTACAAATTTTTTTTTTACCAAATTCAATTTGCATTTCTCCAAAGCCCTTTAAACCAAAGGCATTTCTATTTTCCCATAACCAAATTCTAAAACTAAACTAACTGCAACAACTAACCCTAGTCGTCTAGCAAAAGAAGTGGTCACTTCTTTGTATGGACCAATTGTGTCGAGACTCATTACTATTAATTTTTAGAGAACCATGGCTCAAAATGAGTGAGGAAAATAATACAAATGATCACTAAATTTTGGTCCAATGTACAATGCGGTTCCGAAACTTTTAATTTGTTCAATGTAGATTTTAAATTATAATCCAATGTGTCACGCCCCGACTCTCGAGCTCGCAGCAACCCCTTCTCTTGGTCGATTGAAAGCAACGTCCCAGGACTCATCGATGACCATTCATTTTATCTTTCGTTAAGTGCAAGCGGAAGACGAACCATCCCCAGACAAACAAACAATCAAACAGGAATAGAGGGATGAACAGCAATGACAACAGCAACTACTCATTTATACATCTTACTGGATTAACCAACGGAGGATCGTTTTCCGAATTACAAGCCCGACAAAAAGGGCCGATCCATCCTCTAAGCCAAACCAAAAAGAAACTAGGCTAATCCAACCGTACACAAAGAACCCTCGGGTTCAACACCACGGTCACTCGGACCCATCGGACTCAGTCTCCGTCGGGTCAATCACTGGAGAAGCGGGGGCAGGATTCTCCATTGCGGGTACGCCATTCTAAGGACCTGAAAATGTTAACCACGACGGGTTGAGATAAAATCTCAGCGAGTTCTTCCCCCTAAGCCCCGGTTAGTACGCCAACTCAACCCGGGGTATCTCTCCAGAACCACCCCTCACTCAACCCAACAACCCACAACCAAAACCAAACAATAGCCAACAATAGACAGGGCAACCAACATAGCAATATTCGATTCGCATGCAACCTTATCCGGTATGCCATACCCTGCACGTTCAATCTCATCCAATGCAAGCAAGGCACATGGCCGTTAGATGACACAATTCATCAATCACATGCGAGTCGCGCCACAAGCGATCTCACTTGGCCATTGCCACACCCTGCACAACTGTCAACTCATGCGTGCATACCACAAATCATCACGACATCAAGAGCATGCGAATAATCAGAGCATCTCACACAACTTTCTCATGTCTCACACTCACACATGCTCCGATTATTAACGCCCCCTCCTGGGCCAACGGCACAACCTTATAGTTGGCGGTTCCTAGCTAAACCAGCTTCGTCCTCTTTACCTCGAGGCACGGCGACGTCAGGGGTCATCCCTTCCCTCTGACGGCATTCCCGAAGGAGCACAAGACCCGCCCGCTACCGCAGTCCTGCAACTGACAGGAACATAGGACCCGCCCACTACCGCAGTCCCGTCACATGTCCCCCGTCAAGCAACCGACAAAAGTCAGGACGACCAAACGGCCACGGCACAACCCCATAAGGATTGGCAGTCTTCCGGCAACGCCGGGGTTCCCTCTCTTAATGTGATCATGCAACACATCATCAAGCAATCCATTTATATCTTTGCTCTGTCGTGAATGCAACATCGCTCATGCTCATGTGACATGCCATTTCTAAAAACCCACGCAATATGTCATGCGATCTCACTCGACAATTCCAAAATCCGAAATCCAACCAACACTCGATCACGCATTTCATCAATATTCACGAGTATAATTAACAATCAGCACTTCAATTAATTATAACAATCAATAGCACATCAAATTCAGACAAAATTTAGCTTCTGGATGAACAGTGCCGTGAACAGTAATTTTGAACAATAATCGTGAACAGTGATCGTGAACAGTAATCGTGAACAGTGATTTTTTCGAAATTCAATTAATTAAAACATTTAATCCAGAAATTAAAGAAAACATTAATTAAAATAATTAATCAATTCAATTAAAGCAAATCATGCTTAATTAATCACATAAACATACTTAATCCCAAATTAAGCACAATTAAGCTAAATAAGCAAAATTAAACTAATCTAATCTTAATCATCTATCTAACCACATATCTTAGGGCTAATACAACTTAATTAAACCCCTTAAATCAAGATTAACACTAACTAACCAACCCTAAGCAAGTTTAGGCACTAAATAGGGATTAGGAGCTAAACTCACCCGTTAAGCGGGCCGGCGACATGGACGCGGCGGCGGCGAACCCGACACCCGGGGACCTCTACCACGACGATCCAAGGCGGTCTCGGGGCTGGAACAACAGCAGCAAACTCGGAATCCCTCTGCAACTCTGAAAACTGCACTGCACAGGAGGAAAGTGGCTGACCGGAGTTGAACGGGCTGCCCGGAGCTCCGGCGAGCGGCGGGCCAGCGACCAACGGCACCTGGGGGTTGAGGGGGAACCACTTGTGGCTGGTATGGGCGGTGGTTTGGCCGGAAATGGAGAGAAACGGAAGAAAAGTCGGAACAAAGTTGCTGCAGGTGGAATAGTGACGGTCCGGCGACAGCCGGCTTTCGGCCGGAATACGGGATGACCGGCAGCTCTTTCCGGCGATCGGCCGACGCTATTTGAACGGAATTTATCTTCTGAACACAACGGCGGGTGGCACGAGACGAGATTCCAACGGGAAGGCAATGAAAAACTCGATTTTCGGTGAAAGGTTAGAACTGAAAAACAGAAGGAAGGAAGGAAAACCATGGGAGAGAAGTGTGCGGTTTTGGAGAAGATGAAGAGGAGAGAGAGAGTGAAGTGAAGGCTGAAGGATAAGCCTTATCCAAGTGTTGACACCTAAATTTTGATTGATCATTCATAATTTAATGCACGAAAATTTAGAGATTAATTTTAACCCCTAAACAAAAATATTAGGATTAAATTGCATAGCATATAGTTTTAGGAGTTTGCATTGGACATGCGGCATATGGGCTTCAATTGATGGTTCTAAGCTTTAATTTAATAAGTTGGACTAAGCCCACAAGGGAAAATAATTTGGCTAGGCCCGTTAAAGAGTGACAATTGGAATATGAGAATATTCTCGGGAATATGAGAATGTTCCCGAGAATATTCGCATTATTCTTTCAGTATTCGGGGAAGGTGTCGAATGAAATATTCCCGTTAAGAGGTGGCGAGTTGGAATATGAGAATATTCCCGAGAATATGAGATTGTTCCCGAGAATATTCTCATTATTCTTTCAATATTCAAGGAAAGCGTCGGATGAAATATTGGAAAAATATTGCACGTGGGATACAAGAGCTAAATAGGCAATGTGCAGATTTATCATCTTTCCTTAAATAACATAGCCCTCTCACCTATAAAAAGGGGCCACACACACTGAAGAGACACAGAAAAAATCCATAGAAAAGGGAGAGAGAGCCACGAAGGAGACGCGAAAAAATAAAGAGAGGGGAGAGGGAATAAAAGAGAGAATTCGGTCAACGAAAAGAGGCAGAAGAGAAGGCTCCCTCCGATACGCTGGAGAGGGAAAAAGAGAAGAGGTCCCACCACTCTTTTTGGTAAAAAAAAAAGGAGAATAAAAGGGGGGGAAGAAAGACGACTTCCACCAATTGCTCTCCACCGCCTGTAGTTTCGAACGCCGACCAAGCCGAAGCCACGAGCTGCTTGACGACGCTGCAACTCCCAGTGCCGCGCGCCTCAACCCTTCAACGTCCCTACAGCCCCGCTCCTCCGTGGCACTCGATCGATGCCCGCTTGCTGTCTGCTGTGGCCATCGAAGCCAAATCGTTGTTGCTCGAACGGCAACGTCGATCTGCTGTGACCACTCGCCCTCGAGGTCCTTATTGTTCGTGCTGATTTGAGGAGGCCTACGTCGTGACAACAAAATTTGCTCGTGATTTTGCACCGAGAAAAAACTGCAATACTCGATCCCGTTATCCGACGAGCCCCGATTTGGAAACTTTGTTCGTGCAATATTGAAAGCTAGGTGAGAATCCTGATTAATGCAATTTTCTCATATTTTGTTGCCTAGTTCATGGAATTGCGATCTTAGTTGAATATTTGATCAATATTGCCACATCCAAAAGATTTCCTGACCCCTTGTGAAATAGGAAATTTTCCTCACTTCACAACGTGCTATAATCGTCAATCCGATCTCACGCCCGAGATACGATTCGCGATTGCACGGAAAAATCGTCAATCCAATCTCATGCCCGATATACGATTCACGATTTCTTTTGAAAAATTGGCCGATCCGATCTCATGCTCGAGATACGATTCGTCAATTTTATTTGTTTCCAAAATTAAATGGATGTGGAAAATATCTTGCCTGATTCGTTGCCATGCTTTCTTGATGCATCTGCTTGAACAAATTTTGCTTGTAAAAGAAAATCCAAAAAATATATACTTTAGTTGGATGTGGTTCTTGTTAGGATATTTTCTTAAGATAGTTTGCATGTTTAACTAGGTTAGTTTTAATTTCGAATTTTGCTTATGAAAAATAAAACATTGCCATGTTCATGTCATGTAGAATTAGGTCATCTTCCATGTGTCATCTAGTCATTGCATGTTTAGGGTCATTCGAATGCGTGATAGTTGCATTGAATATTTTCTAGCGTTAGATTACATTAAATAATTAATGTTGCGTGACATATAGTTTGCATATTAAATCGCACATTGCATGTTAGTATAGTTAGATACTTTCGTATGTCATGCATTGCACGTAGTTTTAGGCCTCATTAAATAATTTAAAACCTTTAAAAACAATTGAATAATTGCATGTTAATTAGAAATCATATCTAGGATTTGTGATGTGATTTTAAGCTAACATTGCAGATGCTTTCGTAGTTTCAAGGTAAGTAACTTCCTCCCTTTCCTTGCAATTTATTTAATGCTTTGATCATTGAGTGTTAAATAATGATTACGCATGTGCTTGATCACCTTACATGTTAGGGAATAAGTTAAAATCAATCCAAATTGCCTGCAAAGCATTTTTTTAAAAGAGAAAAGGTATCGAAAGGGCGTTAGAGAAATTTAACGTAATCAAGTCCCCGATCCCATAGTCTCTGGTTCGTAGGAGTAAAGTAATCCTCCCGTACTTTACTTGGGTTTCTAATCGACCCACCAAAAATAGATTAGTGGCGACTCCTAAGTAAAAATCATTAACATGTTAAAAAACTTAAACCCTAAGTTGCGAATTGGTATGGGCTTGGGAGAGCCCGAGCTAAGTTTAGCCTAGGCTTAGTAATCCATTAGCCAAACCCTAGGTGGTGCCCCGACGTGAGGTCGTGACAGCTTGGCGACTCCGCTGGGGACTTGAGTTTAAACTCTTAGTGGACTTAGGCCAATTTTCTCTTTTTAAAATTTAATTGTTTGGCAGCGAGGATACGAGGTACATCCCTAACCATCTAAGGTGTTAAATGTTTTTGCAGATGGGAGTTATAAGGGGTGGAGTGATTGTTAACCCCTTGTCTTGCAGGTTAAAGTTGGGAATGAATGTTTTGAATTTTTGTAGTGTTGTTGTGAATATAAACTGTTGTGCATGCCTATGCATTTATACTACACTCTTGCACACACAACCTGCCGCCGGACCTGGGCCGCATAGGATTAATTAGGATGGTATTGAGATGGATACCACTCCGACCGCATGCCCGCGGTACGAGTCGCCCATCTCAGTCCTGAAATTTCTTTCCTAGTGTCAAGAGTACCCACCTCGGTTCGTATGCTCACGACCCGGGTCAGCTCTTTGACCAAGCCGGAGTCATGAGGACCCGACTTAGTCTGCAAGCCCGCGGCTAGTCCAATCATCCTTGTGGCTCCATTTTGTTAAGCCTTTTAGAGTAGAAATCGAGCCACGTACCATGCGCATGTCTATGTGATTGTTACCTTTTTATCAGTGAAGTAAGTTCTCTTAACCCTCCTTTTGTAATTTATTTAATTTATTATTTTGTCGGTCCATGACATTAGGTTGGTCTTGAGTCTTGGTCAATATACAATGGGAATACCAGACCTTCGAATTATTCTCCCTCCCAATGAAGAGCTTAACACATGGTGGGGTAAGTTGGACCAAGCTAGCCGTGAGTTCGTGGAGTCACACATTGGTCGGCTCCTTCCTCTACTACGCATTATCATGGTGGTCTTGTTCAAGCTCTTGCCCATTGTTGGTGCCCTCAGACTTCTACGTTTATTTTTGGTGGTAAGCATGAGCTCACTCCTACCTTGGAAGAATATAGTATTGCCATGGGAAAATCTTTGGAAGCTAAATTAGCTAGTCCACCTATTGGAATAGATCCTATCACGGCCTTATCTGATTTTCTGAGAATTAAAGAAGATAAAATAAGAAAAGTCTTGAAAGGTCACCGAAATTCATACCCACTTTCATTTTTAAATGAATATTTTGAAAATGGCAACTCCTTTCAAATGCGTAGGGTCTTCCTACTAGCTTTCTTTGGGTTTATAGTTTTCCCTCACTGCAAGAATACTATTAATCATTTGATTGCTAATCTAGTTAGGCAGATCCTTGAAGGAAAGAATTTCGTTAATACTACTTTGAACAAAACATTTCTTTCCCTTACTCGATTTAAAGAAGGTGGTGACAAGGTTTTGTATGCTTCTCCTGAGCTTTTACAAATTTGGTTTCTTTCTCACATAAAAAGGTTTGGTGGTTTAATGACCATACTTGATGTTCATGACTCTAATCACCCTATTATGAGATTTGAGAGCAAACAAAAACATGCGCCGGATTATCATTATTCTAGATGGCTAGCTTTCATGAAAAAACCAAATTCCAAAGGATTCCTATGGCATGCTAAATGGTTTCAAGTTCGTAAGGCGAGGCTCACATGCGGGCGTATTGGCCCTATCCCTTTACTGGGATTTACTGGAGCAATGGAGTACTACCCAACTAGAGTGACTCGTCAATATCAAGTTGTGCAAGAACTTCCACAAGCTTTGCAAGCAGACCCACTCCAAGTTAACTTCACTGACGAGAATCAAGACCAGGAGGATTCCATTCTTACAATCAAATCGATGTGGGATAAGTGCCACCCACGGAAGCTCATATGGCTAGAGAAGGAGTTGAAGGGTAGAGAAAGAAGGTACTATGCCTCTATCGAATATATTCAACGGCACAAGATCCCAAAGGAGCTACACCCGAAGATACCGAAAGTGCCCGAGAAGATCACCAACCATGCGGAGAATAGACGCCTCAAAAGAGTTGCTGAAGAAACCAAAAGGCGTGTAGCACATCTTGCGGAGGAGAATAAGCGATTTCGTCTAAAAGTTTCCCAATTGTATATTGATCAAGCCAAGTGAAATGTCTCGAGTCTATTTTCTTTTAGTTTAATGTCTAGTTGAGTTCTTTACCTTCCTAGTTCATTTGTTTAGGGCATTTCAAGTTTTTACTTCACGTAAAATACTTCCATTAATAAATAAAAAGGCTAGATCTTTGTCATGGACTGGCACGTTCCATATGCGATGCTTATGTGTTCTCTTTTCTTCAAATTAGGTGATAACGGAGCCATCTCGTTCACCCATCATTACGAGATTGAAAGCACGAATGGCTGAGCAAACTGAGTTGTGCGAACGTATTGATAAAATGGAATATCAAATGAATCAATGCTTCGCTGAAATACAACAAATGACAACTGAGTTTAAGGAGCTCCGAGCAAGTTCAAGCCTAGAAGTCGCTCCTCCTGGAACTACAACACTTAAGCAAAAAGTTGATCATGGCCAATCCAACGAATTTGAGGACGACATGCCCCCCTTAGAAGATGATGTCATTGTCGTGGAAGGAAAGGCCAAAACTCATAAGGTCTTTAAAACAGAGCAGGATGAACGCTTTGCGAAGCTTGAAGAGAAAGTGAAACAATTGCAGGGTTTGCAAAGTTCACTCCCCGTTAATTTGTCTGTTTATGAGAAGGTTAACACGCCAAACAAATTTAAGATGCCAGAATTTGAGAAGTATAATGGCACTTCTTGCTCGAAAGCTCACCTGCAGATGTACCACGTGAGGATGGTCCAACATATCAAGAATGAACCCCTTATGATCCAGTGGTTCCAAATGAGCTTGGGCGGGCCCGCACTTACTTGGTATATCATGAAGAACATAAACCTCCTCAACACTTGGAGTGAGGTGGTCGATGCATTCCTTAAGCAGTACAAGTTCAACACGGACATTGCACCTTCCCGAGAAGACCTTGAGCGGATGGAAAAAAAGAAGAGCGAGTTGTTCAAGGAGTATGCCATAAGATGGCGAAATTTGGCTGCCCAAGTCACTCCTGAGCCCATTGACAAAGAATTGATGAAGCTATTCGTCAAGACCCTCCCTTTTGAGTTCCGCAATCGGATGATTGGCACGTATGTTGAGAACTTTAATAACTCATCCCTATGGGCAAACAAATTGAGATGGGGTTGAAAGAGGGGTGGTTCAATGAACCGACCTTTCCAAACAGGAGGTTTACTGCAAAGAAAGAGAAAGAGCCAACCACTGAAGTAAATGTTGCATATGTGCAACCCACCTCTAATAAGCCTCCGATCGTTCATGTTCCTAGGAATCAGCAAGGTGGAGGCCGCCCTTCCGCATCACGACAATTTACTAAGAGGCAGTTCTCTCCACTTCCTGGTCCTCTATCTCAAGTCCTGCCGATCTTGCAAAAGAATGGGCTGCTCTCCTATGAACCGAAGCGGCCCAATGCGGAGAAATTCTCTAACTACGACCCCTCCAAGAAATGCGAGTATCATATGGGAGAAGTGGGACATTCAACTGATGAATGCATGACCTTGAAGCACAAAGTTCAAAATTTATTGGACACTAATGCATTCTCATTCCGCACCACTCAATCGAATGTTAAGAGGAACCCACTGCCTGAGCACGAAGGCAAGGTAAATGCCATATTTGGATTTGACGCTGGTCAAGTCAAGAATTTGAGAGTGCATGTTGCAGATGTCTATAATGGGCTAGTAAAGGCTGGATACTACCCGAGTCATGAGGCAGTTCCCCTATCATTGATGAAAGAGAGGGTTACTATGATGGCGGAGGCCGGTATGATTGTGTATGCTGACCATACTGGCATGGTCTCCACTATATCCCAAGTCGTTATTGACTGGAAGGAAGAATGGGCTGCGTTGAATGCTAGTAAAGAAGAAACTGATGCGGAACTATCAACTAAGGCACCAGTGCACAACGAAGGGATAGTGATCGAGATACCTCAACCTTATGAATTTGCTGATAATAAGGCGGTTCCTTGGTCCTATGACCTGGATGTTGACCTGGTTACAAGGTCTGGTCGAGTTTATGCTCAAGCCAATACTCAACCTGCAAAGCCTATTACTGATGAAGAGGCTAAAGAATTTCTTGCTGTAATCAAAGCAAGTGAGTATAATGTGGTTGATCAATTACGGAAAATGCCTGCTCAAATCTCTTTGCTTAAGCTCTTGCAAACATCTCCTACACATCAGAAGTCTTTAATGAAGGTATTGAGCGAGATTCGTGTACCAAAGACAGTTGAGCCTAGCCAGCTTGAAGAATTTGTTGGGTCAATCCTTCTCAAGGATTTGATCGCTTTCTCTGATGAAGAATTCCCTATTGAAGGGAGAGGACACAATAAACCATTATATATATATATATATATATATATGTATATATATATCAGTTAAACACAAAGCCTCTCATCTGCTCTAAATATATGTCCGTTGGCCACTCTTCATTGCCTCAAGACAGACTTATCCCAAATACATGCTGCGAAGACTTGTGTGCAAGCTTTTGACGAGACTAGAAAGGAGGTGATTGGGGAAATCCACCTTGATGTGCAAATTGGACCAGTTATCTTTAACATCCCCTTTCAAGTAATGGATATCCCCACCGCATTTAATTTTTTATTGGGTCGTCCTTGGATACATACTGCTGGGGCCGTGCCATCAAGTCTCCATCAAAGCGTGAAATTCGTGATCAAGGGGAAGCTAGTCATTGTCCATGGCGAGGAAGACCATCGGATTTATCATAAAATCGCTATTCCTTATATCGAGCCAGATTCTGAGCTTGAATCGAGTTACCACTCATTTGAGTTGGTGTCCACCATACATGCTTCTCGAGATTCCTCGCTTCCCACTCCTGAAGTCTCAAATGCTGCTGTTATGGTAGGAAAAGTGATGGTTGGAAATGGCTTTATTGCTGGCCATGGTCTTGGAAGGAGAGGTCAAGGTATTAGAGGTCCCGTTTTGCTGGATTAGTCCCGTTTTGTTGGATTAGGGTACCATGAAAGAGGTGGAGAAAGCTCTGAAGGCGAAACTCAAAAAACTCACTACCTCCTCATATTCACGAGACATTCCCTGGTCCCGCTAGAATGATGCAGGATAGTAGAGAGGTGATGGATACCCTGGGGCAGCCGAGTGGCAAATTTGACTATTACGTGAAGTACTCAGCTCCCCCTAGTTTTTACATTGACCCACGTGACATTGTCCCGGATGGATGGGGTGGAATGGATGATCCGATACCTCCAGGAGAGGAGAACCCTGATGATGCATTGGAAGGAATCATTAACCTATTTGATGATTTCCTTATAGGTGCCATTGAAGAAGAATCTTCGGAGGAAGCGGGCGCTAGCCCACAAGAGTAACTCGTTTACCATTTTTACATATTCCCTTGCGTGGGAATTTTTACTGCATTTTAGGGATTTTTCTTTTCTCGTTTTCTTTTAGCATTTTCCATTCAATAAGATGTAATTGATTAATGAATTTCAATAAAATTACAAGTTTTTTTTTAAAGCATGATGGGGTACACCAAACCAGCCCGGTGATGATATCCAACCGATTAAAAAAAAATTAAAAAAATCCAAGGAGAATTCTGAGGCCTGGGCTTCATCATGCTTCCTCGTGTCAAAAAAAAAAAAAGAAAAAATTTCAAAAAGAAAAAAAAGAAGTCTAAAAGATGTTTTTACGAAAAAATCTTTAAAAAAATGTCATTTATCTAAATTAGCCACTTTGTGTTTCAGGTACAATCTCACAGTAGTAAACAACGGCGATCCTAATGAGGACTCCATCGAGGTACAATGTGAATGAGAGCAGCATGAAAAAATCAAAGCTCTCACCTCTGACCAAACCATCACTATCAATTTAAGCAATGCCGGAGAAGCCAAGGAAGTGAAGATAGGGGCAAATCTCCCTGAAGAGGAGGCCGAATGCCTGACTCGGCTACTAAAGGATTATCAATATATCTTTGCTTGGACGTATACTGATATGCCAAGTTTGGATCCATCCATTGTGGAGCATTCCTTGCCTACTAATCCGGGCATGCACCCTAAGAAGCAAAAGCTATGAAGAACTAAGCCCGAACTCTCGAAGAAGATAGAGGAAGAGGTAATGAAACTTCTGAAAGTGGGATTCATTGAAGTCTCACAATACCCCGAATGGGTGGCTAATATAGTGCCAGTGATGAAGAAAGATGGTCGAGTTCGGATTTGTGTTGATTATCGAGACTTGAACAAGGCTAGCCCGAAGGATGATTTCCCGTTACCACATATAGATGTCCTCGTGGATAGCACTGCTGGATTTGAACTATTCTCATTCATGGATGGATTTTCTGGGTATAATCAAATAAAAATGAAGGAGGAAGACAAGGAGAAGACTGCATTTATTACCCCATGGGGAACCTTTCATTATAAGGTTATGCATTTTGGACTCAAAAATGCAGGGGCTACTTATCAACGAGCCATGGTGACACTATTCCATGACATGATGCATAAAGAGATTGAAGTTTATGTCAATGACATGATTGCAAAAACTCAACCTGGAAGAAGTCATGTCGAGACTCTAAAGAAGTTATTTGATCGGCTTCGTGAATTCAAGCTCCGCTTAAATCCTGCCAAGTGCGTGTTCAGGGCTACGTCTGGTAAATTACTCGGGTTCATTGTGAGTAGTAAAGGCATCGAGATTGACCCATCTAAAGCTAAGGCCATATGCCAGTTGCGAACCCCGTCAACAACCAAAGAGGTTCGAAGTCTTTTAGGGAGATTGAATTACATTGCCCGATTCATTTCCCAACTTTCTGAGATTGCCAAACCGTTCTTTAAGCTTCTGAGAAAAAATGCACTAGTCAACTGGAATGATGAATGTCAAGAAGCATTTGAGAAGCTGAAGCAATACTTGATGAATCTGCCAATTCTTGTCCCACCATTACCAGGGCATCCTTTGATTCTCTACCTCACCATTCATAGTGAATCATTGGGTGCAATGTTGGCTCAAGAAAGTCCTGTCGATAAAAAAGAACAGGCCATTTACTACCTGAGCAAAAATTTCACTATCTCAGAGTTGAAATATTCTGACATCGAGAAGACTTGCACTGCATTAGTGTGGGTACTGCATAGACTACGACAATATACATTGCATTACCAGATATTTCTCGTGACCGAGAACAATCCCATCAAGTACTTACTTGATCAACCGGCTTTAGTGGGTAAGTTAGCAAAATGGCAGATTCTAATTTCAGAATTTGATGTTCAGTTTATGCCACAAAAGTCAGTTAAAGGTCGAGTAATTGCCGACATATTGGCCGAAAGTCCCGGACTCTTGAATAGTGATGATTGTTCCCTGGATGATCGCATCCTATATGTAAGTGAAGATTCATGGACCATGTTCTTTGATGGAGTTGTAAACTTATCTGGTTCTGGCACTGGGGCAGTTTTAATATCCCCAGATGGACAACACCATCCAGGAGCTGCAAAGTTGATGTTTCCATGCACTAACAACATAGCCGAGTATGAAGCTTGTATTCTCGGGCTCCAAGCTGCAATTGAGATGGAAGTGGCCAAATTGAAGGTGTTCGGAGACTCCGCACTAATCATACTACAGACGGTAGGTGAATGGAAGACCAAGGACTCTAAATTACTCCCATATCACGAGTATCTAGAAGAGCTGGTAAAAGAATTCGATGAAATTTCTTTTGAGTACTTGTCAAGGTCTCACAATCAGTTTGCTAATGCACTCGCGATGCTGTCATCAATGTTGCAAGTTACCGATGGATTAGAAGTCGAACCGTTGAGAATAGAGGTTTTGGCAAAGCCAGCTTTTTGTATGGTCGTGAATAAAGAACATGATAGGAAACCATGGTATTACGATATCATGAATTACATTCGGAAACAGGAATTCTCCAAAGAAAGTTCTCCAGGTGATAGAAAATACATAATGAAGATGGCATCCAAGTTCTTTGTCAGCGGTAACAATTTATACAAAAGATCTTATGATTCAGTCCTGTTGCGATGTATAGATGAAGCCGAAGCCATGCAAATTATGTAGGAAGTGCATGAGGGAGTTTGTGGCCCGCATATGAATGGGCACATGCTAGCCAAGAAAATTATGAGGTTGGGATACTACTGGCTGACATTAGAGAGTGACTGCATCCAACACGTTCGAAGTTGCCACCGTTGCCAAATCCATGCAGATAAGATAAATGTCCCCCCAAATGAGCTGCATCAATTATCTGAGCCATGGCCTTTCTCAATGTGGGGCATCAATATGATTGGCCCAATAAATCCTAAAGCTTCAAATGGGCATCGATTCATTCTGGTGGCGATAGATTATTTCTCTAAGTGGATTGAAGCCGCATCTTATGTTAATGTCACCGCTCGAAACATTGTGAAATTTATCAGGCGTGATATAATTGCCCGTTCGGGGTCCCTGAAGCAATTGTCACTGACAATGGGACAAACTTGAATAACAAGCTTGTGAATGGGCTCTTTACTGAGTTTAAGATCAAGCATCTGAATTCATCCCTTTACCGCCCACAAATGAATGGAGCTGTTGAAGCGGCCAATAAAAACATCAAGAAGATCTTGGCAAAAACAGCCGAGAATTATCGAGATTGGCACGATAGGTTGCCTTTCGCACTAATGGCATATCGAACATCAATTCGTACTTCTACTGGGGCAACCCCGTTCTCTCTAGTATATGGCATGGAAGCAGTCTTGCCTGTGGAGATGGAGATCCCCTCTCTCAGAGTCTTATCCCAGGTGAAATTATTTGAGGCAGAATAGATGAAGCAAAGGTACGAGCAGTTGAACCTAATTGATGAGAAAAGGCTGAAAGCTCTTTGCCATGGTCAGTCATACCAACAAAGAGTAGCCAGGTCCTTTAACCGGAAGGTACGTATGAGGCACTTCGAGGAAAATGATCTGGTCTTGAGGAGGCTATTACCAATTTTTCCTAATCCTGGGGGAAAATTCGCTCCAAATTACAGTGGCCCATATGTGGTAAGAAAGGTACTCCCTGGAGGCGCTTTAATCCTTGCAGAAATGGATGGTCGTGAGTTTTCTAGTCCAGTTAATTCTGATTCTGTCAAGAAGTATTACCCCTGATTCTATTATTTTCCATAATGAATGAATTGCAAGTCAGTTTCTCCATTTTTTTGCAAATGTTGCATTATCATTTTCGGCGAAATAAATTAAATGTGTCAAATGGGATACATTGGAATGATGAAAGGCAGGCCTAGTCCTAAACACTTTCCATACACTGATCCTTAGTGAGTTGAGCGGAAAGATTCCATGCTTACAAGGCAAAGAGTTTTCTCGTGAAAGGTACGCCGACTGAAATGATGAGAGGCAATTCATTTCTCTATCACAAACACTGCAAGAGATCCATTGCTTAACCCCTTTGAGCCTCATACACTTGCGGAGATTTCTTTCAAATTACCCCTGTTAAGAACCACCCCATATCGGGGCAAACTGGAGGTAAATTGGCATCACACTATGAGAAAAATAGATAGAAATTCTCTTGCTCTCACTTGCATCAATTTTTGGGTATGAACTCAAACAATAATCCAAGTGTCTTAGGATGACGAAGAGCATTTTTTTTCTCTATCTTACACACTTATAGCCATCGCATAGCCCTTTTGAGCCTAAAAATTCATTTCTTTGAACCCAGTTGGTGATCATCCCCCACACTGGGCAAGCAAAAAATCCAAATGAAAGCAACAAGGTCTAGAGCACCAACAAAATGTGGAGACCTTCAAAAGTCCAAATGGAAAATTGGTACATTGTAGACAACGTGTCAATGGTAAAAATAGAACTAGAGAGCGTGAAAAAGCAGTGTGCCTGGTAAAAGCAAGGCTGATGCCCATAAGCATAAGGGTAAAAGAGGGGCAAGAAAAACAGTGTGCCTGGTAAAAGCAAGGCCAATGCCCATAAGTCAAGATAAATGACTATCAATTGTGAAAAGTTGTCAAATGCAAAACTTTTGTGGTCAACAAAACACATTTTGGAAATAATCTTTAATGGCGAAGATGAAGATTGGTGATAATGCCAAGATGATCACCAACTCTCACCCATTTACACACATTTTGAGCCTAATAATCCTTTCATTTCTCAACCTGTGAACCTAGCCTACATTACGTCCCTCATAAAGTCTCTTCAGATTAGGGCACTTGAACTAATGTAGGTGTTCACATGTCTTAAGCATTGCTCGAAGAAGTGTGAGCAAGATTATTTCTATCTCATTTTACAGGGTTCTTGACTTGTAAACCTGGAGATGATTGCAAAATTGTTCTTTCAATAGCCTTGACTCAAAGAGTCCCCTTGTTAAGCCGTTAACCAAGCCCATATTATGGTCCATGTTAAAGACCTTTCAGATTGGTAAAGTCGTATCGATTGCGAGAATACTCAAACCCCTGTCTAGTATGATGATAGCGAAATAGAGTGATTCTCAAATTCCCATATCAATTATTGGGATAAAATACCTTTTTGTGAGAGTGAGCGAAAAGTCCTTTCAGACCAAATGGGTTCTTTATTTGACACATCGATGACACTCGCATTCTTCAGAAATTATTGCCAGTTTTGATTTGGTAATACAGGATTGATAAAATTGTGACACATGAACTGCACATGGATTGGAAATATCTCTATTGTTGCTAACCATGTTTGACAGGTAAAGTTCTCATGATAATTGACGCTCGATTTGCTGTCCGAAGCATTAGGATGTGTTCAAACACTCCATGATTCCCAAACCATTGCTAGCAAGCAACCTTGAGGCAAGCCGATCTAGCCCTCAGGTAGGAAACCTCAGGTAAGTATCTAATACATTTGAGTACCCAAAGCAAAATTTGGTAACTCTTCCCACAAGTTGACATTTCAGTCTGGATATAAATGTCTCAAATCTTTCCATCGAACATTTCATTTTGGATATGAATGTTCTTTCATTTTCTCGTCATACCTTAGTCTAGATCTAGGTATTTCGAATCATTTTAATCCAATATTTGACTCACCTAACATTGAGCATCTATTGGCATAACATCTCAGTTTGGATCCGAATGTTATACAATATTCTTGTCGAACATTTTATTTTGGACATGAATGTTGTTCTATGATTTTTTTTCGAGTTATCTTAATCCAATATTTGACTCACCTAACATTGAGCATCTATTGGTTAAGTTGTCTTAATTCAATATTCATTTCACCTAACATTGAGTGTTTATTGGTTAAATTTCTCAATTCTTGACATTTCAGTCTGGATATAAATGTCTCAAATCTTTCCATCGAACATTTCATTTTGGATATGAATGTTCTTTCATTTTCTCGTTATACCTTAGTCTCAATCTAGGTATTTCGAATAATCTCAATCCAATATTTGACTCACCTAACATTGAGCGTCTGTTGATTCGATTGCCTTAGTCTAGATCTAGGCAATTCGATAAACATTAAGCTCTTCAAGAAATCTGAAATCAAAGCCAGATGCTTGTGGAGTAGAAATTCATCACATACCTCAGGATGCTCTACTACATTGATTGGTAAGTAACTACAGGTACGCCTTTTCTTTGTTCTTTTTTTTTCTTTTCTTTTCTTTTCTTTTCTTTCATACTTTGCATTAGCTTTTCCATGCATCATGTCATATTGCATTTTAAAATGGGATTCATTTTCCCACAAAAAATAACATTATATTGCATATACATGGTCAAAATTTAGGTTTCAATTTATCTTTGAATGCAACCTCTGCAAGCTCACCTTCAAAGAGTGGCAGCTGTTGACACCTAAATTTTGATTGATCATTCGTAATTTAATGCACAAAAATTTAGAGATTAATTTTAACCCCTAAACAAAAAATATTAGGATTAAATTGCATATCATATAGTTTTAGGAGCATTTATTATTGCATTCGCATTGGACATGTGGCAAATGGGTTTCAATTGATGGTTCTAAGCTTTAATTTAACAAATTGGATTAAGCCCGCGGTGAAAGAGAATTTGCCCAGGCCCGTTAAGGGGTGATGAGTTGGAATATGAGAATATTCCCGGGAATATGAGAATGTTCCTGAGAATATTCGCATTATTCTTTCAATATTCAAGGAAAGTGTCAGATGAAATATTCCCGTTAAGGGGTGGCGAGTTGGAATATGAGAATATTCCCAGGAATATGAGAATGTTCCCGAGAATATTCTCATTATTCTTTCAATATTCAAGGAAAGCGTCAGATGAAATATTGAAAAATATTGCACGTGGGATACAAGAGCTAAATAAACAACGTGCAAATTTATCATCTTTCCTTAAATAACATAGTCTTCTCACCAATAAAAAGGGGGGCCACACACACTGAAGAGACACACAAGAAAAAACACAGAAAAGGGAGAAGACGAAAGAGAAAAGGGGGAGATTCTTCTTGGGCAACCTTTGACCCGCGACGTCGACGTCTTTGCTGCTCGCACTGATCCAAGGAGACCCGCGTCCATGATATTGCGCCAAATAAAAAAGCTGTTAGCTACTCCATCCTCGACGACGACTCGTGTTCCGTGGTTCGCAGAATCGAAGGAGTCCAGGCACTACGAGGCGATTGCTCCATCACCCACAACTCCTAGAAGCTTGCTGCTGGAGTTGCGATGCCCCGTCATCCTCCGTCGTGCCGTCTCTAGCCTGATCAAGCCCGGAGCTGCTCTTTCGTACCACCGCTTCTAGTCGTGCTCAATATTGCCCAGCA
>CM026411.1:3500239-3523858 GCA_014858505.1 Corymbia citriodora subsp. variegata
TATTAGATATGTCGAAATTGTCCTTTTGGTAAGTTATCACCGGAAATAGCTCACACGGCGATCAACATAAGACGTCGTTTTAAGTAAAGTTGTCCACATCCGCATTTCATATAGGACGGTCAATGATGATTGGATGCCACGTTAGTAATTTTGGACGGCAATTGTTGGAATGACTATATTGTAATTTTGTGTAAAGGTTTAGCATCATATCGACAAATCAAATATTTATGATGATAGGTTTTAGATTGATTTGATAATTATCCCAGTTAAATTAAGGTAGAGCTCAAGCGGTAGAAGAGTGGTCCTACGATCCATGCCTTTTTCATCAAATAGAAGCAATTCTCGATACCCAATCCTGCATAGTATAGGATTATTGAAACGCTAAAACCCGATTGGTTTGATGTTGCTGATCGCATCCATCGGATAATTCACTGTCTTGTGTAACATTTACAAAAAAATTTGAATGCTGGATTCCTTTTGGTTGTGAATAAACTATTTTTTCTCAATCCTAGACCAAATCAAATCTCCTGATATTCAAATTAGCATAACAATGGATACAGTACTAACACTCTAGGAGTCGAGCGTTCAAAATGCATAATCAAGATTCAAATGCTTACAATGCTATTAAACAAAGATTCTCCACTATTTCATCGTATTTTTCCATCACAAAATGCTTAGAAGGACAATCTCTACTGGGGAAATGATGGGATAAGCTTACGAACAAGATTGAACAGCATGTACCGATGGTACGAGCTTAGGTAGAGAAAGAGAACCACCCCAAGGAACGCCACCACATATGATCCCGCAAAACTCCAAAAGAAGGCTTCCCTCCAGGAGTCATCCTCCTTGGTTTGATTAAAAGATGGTGGTGTCCCAGGTCCTGGATTTGAGCCATCACAGCTTGTTAATGGTGGTCCACAAAGAAGAGGGTTACCTATATAACTTGCTTCCTCAAAAGTTCCAAATTGATATTTTCGATCTGGTGTCCTGCCTGACAAGTTGTTGTGAGCCACACTAAAATATGACAGAAAATTGAGATTTGTTAGTTGTGGAGGGATGGGACCGGTTAAGCTGTTATAGGACAAGTCCAAACTCTCTATATTTTGTAAATTGGAAAATGTTTCTGGGATCGGTCCCATCAAATGATTGTGTGATAGGTTCAATGCTCGAAGTTCACTCAAGTAGCCCATCTCTGGAGGAATAAAGCCCGTCAAATTGTTCCGCGAGAGATCCATTCCTGACGTGAGGTTTAGGATGTTGCCCTTATAAGATTCCAACCTACTCTTTATGATGAAGTTAATTTCTTCTAGTCCATCGATATAAGTGCTAAATAGAACCCCTCTATTCTCATACTGATACACCAATTCGAATCTGACCTTATTGTCATGTGGTTCCCAATACTCTACCCAAGTTAGAGCAATTGAGAATGGAGATAACTCAAAGTATCCAAATGTCAAACCTTTCAAACAAGGAGGAGTTTCCCCAGAAAGATTATTATTGGAGAGATCCAATATGCTCATATTTTTCAATAGACATAGATCTGGAGGAATTGAACCTACGAAATTGTTGCCTTGCAGTAGAAGAACCCTCAAGTCTTGAAGTGAACCGACCCACCTGGGGATCTCACCTGACAATGCATTGTGCCTAAGATCCAATGCGACAATTGATGAAGCTCTAGAAAGAAACTCAGGAAAATGCCCAGCAAGTGTGTCATTTGATAAATGCAAGAACCGCACATCTGTAAAGTCGGCACAAGGGGGTATATTTGGCCCAAGATTGTTACTTGAAAGGTCTAGAAGATCAAGATATTTTAACTTGCAGAAGCTAAACGGTAAAGGACCTTCCAGTAAGTTACTTGCCAACATAAGCCCTTGCAAGGATTGAATATCTCCAATCCAATTGGGAATTGTTCCAGATAAGAAATTATGCCTTACATCCAAAACAATCAATTCGGTGCTATTTAATATACTAGGCGATATGTCTCCTGTGAAACGATTGTTATCCAGATACAAATCTCTCAAATTTCTCAAGTTAGAGATCCTCGGTAGCATTTGACCTTGCAAATTGTTGCTAGACAGTTTCAAACTATTAAGTGACATATTCGCCAATGTCTCTGGTATTTCTCCCGTGAAGTCATTATTTGACAAGTCCAATGATCTTAGAAATTGCATATTGCCCACTGAGGGAGGGATTCCACCTCTTAGTAAGTTGCTTGAAAATTTTAGATATAGCAAATTCGGGAGGATAGAACCAATCCAAGATGGAAGCTCTCCTTGAATAGAATTAGCAGACACATCGAACAACCACATGTTGGCAAGACTCAAATTAGAAGGCAAATGAAAGACACCTGACAATTCGTTGCCTGTGAGTTCCAACCGTTGCAGATTTACATTGTTGTCTAGTAGCCAGTTCGGGACATTTCCTGTCATTCCATTGTGGTTGAGTTGAACACCTCTCAAGTCATACTGTCCCTTTAGAAAGCTTGGAATTACGCCATTGGCATCTTTGTTGAGCACACAGTTCGATAAATAAAACACTTTCAGTTGAAATGAAGGAAACCAATTGGGGTCTTCTGTATTTACTTCCAGACGATTGTGGTTATTGAGGAGGTGGAATACCTCAAGATTAGAATTATTAGCCAGGGAAGCGAGCGAAAGTGAGCCTTCAAAAGCATTTCCAGATAACACAATGTATTCGAGTGACTTGAGATTGTAAAGGAGACATGAAGGAATGGCCCCATTGAAATTGTTATTTTGAACATCAAGTGCACGGAGTGAGGTCATATTGCATGAGCACGAAGGAAGAGGACCCTGAACTCCATTACCAATAATGTGCAACTCCTCGAGGTTCCTCAATTCACACAAGCCTGTTGAAGTGGACACTAGTATCATGTTATATACACTCTTTAATTATCCTCTACGATACACATTTATGAAATCTGCATGCACTATCATGTTAAATAGAGCAATTTTACATCAATTTTTTTCTCCTTCAATACATTGTTTGTATCGATGTATAGTTTATAATTAGTTTCCTTATTTCATTTGTTTGTGAATTATGTGTTATCATCTTGTTTAGACCATTTTTAAATCATTTGTTTGTTATATGTGGGCTATCAAGTCATATAATATTTTATCCATCTTTTAATATCATTTATTTCTTAAATAAAGAAAAAATGCTTTATTAAATGGGTATCCATACTTAATTCAACTTAGTTTGTTCCTATACAGTAAGTGAGAGGAATGATACCGGACATAAGAGTTTCTTTTTTTCAAATGTAATGATAGTAATAATCTAACTATTAGAGCCATCATAATTATGCACTTAACATTACTTATTTATGATACATTATGAAGATATATCATTTTTGTTCTATAGACTTTTTCTAATAATAGATAATGTTTTCTATTAATGTGGTAATAGTTGATTTTCTATTTTCTGATATTCATTTATTTGTAAACTACGACAGTAGTTACCAATAGTGATAAATGAAAGCATATTCATGAAAGTACCTTCCAATAACTTCGATGCACTCAATCCACCAAAACCGATGTCTAAGGCCTTAAGAGATGTTATCCTCACAATGTCAAGGAGGGCATCATTGACCAAACTGTTATACGAAAGATCCAACGCCTCCAAATTTGGACCTGAGATTGACAAAAAAAGGCTCTCAAAATCGAAGGTTACATATCAACAAGGCATGCTGTTCTAGTTTACACGTACCTTCAGGCTGATTTGAAGATAAATTTTGGGCCTCCGTCGAAGTTTGCTCGTACAATGAGGGGAGTTGTTGTAGATGATTGTAAGATAGATATAGCCTCTTCAATTTCTTTAGGTATAATGTTCCGTTTAAATCTGATTATGAAAAGATTCATGAATGCGTTTTGGTTAACTAATTATTTATAGATATCTTATGTCTAATTAATATCGAGAATAATCATATGCTTGTTATGAGGAGAATTGTTTTATAAGCAAAAACTAGATGGTCCATCATTTACAAGCATCAAAATAAAAATAAAAAATAGTCTTGTGTTACATGACTTTGTAAAACAATTTCATAAACAAGTAACATGCCCTCTAACAATATCCATTATACATAGTTAACTAGCAAAGCTGAGAGAATATTCTCTCATGTGCTCCCTATGTAAAAGTTGATTTCACCTCTATAATTGCCACGTGGCATAATACATGGCATAATTTGTCATGTGACTCACATTCCACCGACAAGCATTAGTTTATTTTGCTAGGACGATGTTCCATTTTGTGCTTGCCGTGCGACTTTTGACTTAACCCTCATTCGACCAATAAGCATTAGTTTAATGATTTATCGTCTCCAAACTTCTACATATTTTGAGTTTAAATTTCAAAAGATAAATAAAAAGAAAATTTTTACTTCAAGTCTTACAATAAAATTTTTTAACTTGCATTATGTCGTTAGCTCATACCTCAATTTAACTAATAAAAATAAGGTTTACAGATGGAAGCTTTTAGTACAAGATTTGAGCCCCATTTCTTTGAAACAATTTTTGGAAAAATTTTAAAAAAATTCTTAAACCTATTATAATTGTGCCAACTCAACTTTAAACATTTTTTGTTTGTCAATTGAGTTCTAGATTTTTTGCATTTATATCAATTCAATTTATTCAGTTAATTTTGATTGAAAATTGCTAATATGAATGCCGGTCATTCTACATGACGCAGCCGACATTGAAGTAAATTTTATAATTTTACAATATTTTTTATAATTTTTTATCGAGTTTTTCTTTTTCCTTGTCCATCCTTCTTTTCTTTTTCTTATTTGCAAAGCTCGAGAGAAAGTAAAAAGTAAAAGTAATAAAGACATTTTGGTCCACTTCCAAACAAGCGCCCTTCAAGTCAACTTTGTCGGGCTGCAAAATGCGAACGAGTCCACACTTTAATACGCCATTGCTTACCGAGCTAATTTTATTTTTGCTCTTCGAGTCTCTTGATTAATATGTGATACGTGCAACCAACTACTTTTAAGGGATCATTTATTTTATGAAAATAAAAAATTTAAACATATAGTTTTTGAAAATGATCATTATACATTAAAAATGAATAAATGAAACATATTTAAACATAAATTGCTATCGATGATAAAAATATTATTCATCAATTAATTATTCTAAAAAATGCAAATGATTATTTTAAGAAAACATTTTTCAAATCATTTATTTTCTATAAAACAAATGACGCTAAGACTTGGGTCATTTGCACAATCATGTATTGTCGTTAATTCACTTAATCCCACTTTATATTATATTACTCTCTAGCATGACATCTCCTATTATTCAAAAAGGGTAAATAAACAATTACTTAGAAATATATTTGAAAAAACAAAAAGAGAGATTGAGATTCACCCGAGAGATAATTTTTACTTAAATCCAGCACTTGAAGTTCCTCTAGAGGAAGGAACAAAGAGGCGTTAATAACCCAAGTTCCCAATGTCCGATCGCGGGTTTTATTCAGATACAGTTGAGCCACTCGCGAAGTGGCGTCGTCGCACACGACGCCTTCCCAGCCACAACAGTCGCCGCCGCTGCTGAGCCACGACGGAAGAGAGGACCCGTTTGGGTGGTTGATGGCGGCCTCGATGTCGAGCAGCGCATTCCTCTCTTCTTCCAAGCACCCCATGCCACCACTCCCCATCATCACCAGCAACAGCCAAGTCCACCGGATGCACCATAGAAGACACTTCATGTTTATGTATTATGTGGTGTGTTTTGTGCAGTCTGCTTCTTCTGCTTCACCATGTGCTTGATTTATATACGCAGAGTCTTCCCATTTCGAGCGTTAATCGCGGCCAGACTGTCGGCAAAGTCAAGTCTGCTGGGGCCGGAACCTGTTACGGTCGCCGGTGACTTGACCCAGAACTTCTCGAGAATAGACAGATGAAGACGTAAAAATAAGTTTCACACAAATGATAAAAGAACGATTTTTAGCAATTCAGCAAGAAAAAATAAGTTACATGATTTCATCAAGTTATAAAAGAAAAAAAAATATGTGCCAGTCCCTTCACAAAAAAAGAGAAAAAAAAAGATGAGATAAATTACCGAGATTTGATGTTGTTAATGTTCAGGGCATGTGTTGTTTTGCCAAGAAATGTTGGAATCAAAAAACTATGGGGTAAGTACACTAGAAGTGCCATAACTTTCGTACGGCGCTCACTTTGGTGCCAAAACTTTTTTTTCGCTCACTTGAGTGCTACAAGTTTTATAAAACGTTCACTTAAGTGCCAATTCTGACGTGGCAGCCGGAAAAGCTGACGTGGCCTTCGGAAAAGCTGACGTGGCGCCGGTGAATAATATTTTAATATATTTATTAATTTTTTTGATTTTTTTTGATTTTTTTGATTTTTTTTCTTTAAGGCCAGTGAGGGTCATCGGTGGCCCTCGCCGACCCTAAAAACAAAAAAGCAAAAAAAGAAAAAAAAATAGAAATTTTTTTAAAAAGAGTAGAAACGTCGTCGTTTTGCCTAAAAAGTCCACGTCGGCGTTAAAATTTATTAAAAAAAAAAAATCATTAAAAAATTTCACGTATGCATTTTGGCACTTAACCGAACGATTTTTGGCCAGAATTGGCACTTAACTGAACGATTTCACTCCGATGTGGCACTCAAATGAGCGAAAAAAAAGTTTTGGCACAAAAGTGAGCACCGTACGAAAGTTATGGCACTTCTAGTGTCCTAACCCCAAAAACTATAGAAAAATGGTAACGTTTGGAAAATTTTGGAATGAGACACAAATGAATACTGGAAAAAAAAACAATAGAAATGAAAATATTTTCTAGTGAATTCAGGGCGTCATTACAAGTTTGAAATCCTCAACCTTTTAAAGTGATTGGACACCTACACAGTGAACAAACATTAAATGAGGAATACATAAAAGTCTACATCAATAACAACGAAAGAAGAAAAAGAGCATAAAGCAAAAAGTGATGCCTTGCAAGACAAGTTAGCACCCTTCAACAAGGCATGCATTGACGAAGGAGAGAAAAATTGGACGTAGGACCTTCTCTCATTCCCTTTCTTTTTCAAATCCCTCTGCGGTAGAATTTACGAGGAAATAACAAATGAAGCTCACTTTTGACTTTGAACTCCTCTTTGCAGAAGTTGTTTGTTTTGCTCTTTCCATCTATCTTCATGTGGCAAGACATGTGCAAACAAAATAAATCTTCAACAATCAATTTCATATTATTTTAACAAGAAATGTCAAATAAATGAGTATTCGTTTGGGTTCATTGAAGGACGAATAAGGCCATTCAAAATCGATTTGATAAAACCTGATCATTTGACACCCTCTCAATTGCACTTGTCATGCTAATCACTGTTCTTGGATCTAAGTCATGTATCATGATGCTCAGTAGTCAAATGGTTCTTTAATCCTTAATAACTATTAGCTTAATGAAAGGCCGTGAGACTGCCAAAAGATACAAATATTTTGTACGGGCATTGCTCCGATAAATTAAATTGGATCTCATGTAATGTCACCTCTTTGTCTCTCAAGGAGACGATTAGTAGAGCCCGCAAAATGCTATCGTATTCTCTCCAGTGATTTTCTTCCCTTTCATGATGATTCTATAATAAAAAATCAATCTTTTAAATGACTACTATTTTGGCGGAATTTAATCGATGACGAAATATTTTTTCTGAAAATCGTTTGTCAACTTTTGATGAGAGGAGACGGGTTCTGTGGCAATTCCAGACAGGAAATATTTAGGCAAATAAAAAATAATCACAAACCTTTATTTTGAACTTCGAATCAAATTGTACATACAAACAGTATCGGAATTCAATTGACAACAAGGCTTGAAAATGCAACAACTTCCACAGTAATATATGTATATGAACTATGTCGGAATTTAATTGATGACATGCAAAGGCATAACGCTAGAATTGAATCATGGCACAACACCTATGATAGAGATGCTTGCCAAAATTTAATTGACGACAAAGTGTCGAGATAGAGATACGCGTCGAAATTTAATTGACGGCTCAAATCAGAAAACTACATCTAAGGAAAAATAAAGTGCAAGAAAGAAAAGATGATAAAATATTACATTTTGATTATCGATGGGGTCTATTCTAGTTAATGAGAACTTGCGATTTATGGGCATTCTATTATAACCGTCTGGGATCAGTTTCTTCCAAAATTTCAACCCCATGTTTTCATGTCGGCAAGTCTTCAAAGATCCTTTGAGATAGTCCTCAACCCACGTCGATAAGCCTTCTTCAAAGCTCCTTAGAAATAGTCCTCCACTTATCCCACGATGTTGACTATTCTCCAAGTTTTATAACTGTTCTTCATGTAGAAATTTTCAACATAAATAACCAATAAGTCAAAGAACAAATCCGATCCATATATGATTATAAAACACCAAAATCGATACGTATAGCAGAATTTAAACACACTTGTTTGAGCCATAACTTCACTCGAGGAAAAATATATTAGACTGGCGGTAATTAGCAATCTATTAAAATACCATATCTTTCTCTCTATAATCTATTTTAATATAGTAGCTTTAATGGGATTCAAGCGACTGATAGGTATAATCTATCTTTTTATAGGCTAGAGAGGGACCTAGCAAACTCTAATAAATAGCGTGTCAACTGGACCCCTCCCATTATGGGTTTCAGTTAAACACAATTGTCTACACTTTGCTGTTCAACTAGGTCCGTTATTAATAGATACCAAAACCCAATTCAATAAGATCACTTAAGGGTTTAACATATATTATTAATCGATTATTTAAAATAAAAAATTGATTAATTAATTTAAGCCCATTATAAGGAAATTTCCAACACTTCACACTTAGCCTTGATGCAAACTTCGTGGATAACTATTATCCACATCCCACATTTTGTGGTGTATATAACATTCAGTCTCACATCCCACGTTTTGTGTTGAATCTATGTGAATAACTATTACCCACAATCTCCGAAATGTCATTATCCCTCAACCTCTCCGCGTTGGTCTTCATGTGCATGAGTCTTGGCGCAATCCTCTGAACCAATTATCTTGCTCCCCAGTTAAAATGCTCATCCACAACTTTGATCAAATGATTCACAATCTACCACTCGTCGATATGTGCCAATATTTACACCCATGTCGTCAATAGTATGTCATATCAACCGATCTTCAATCCATTCAATTGGCTTCCTCCACGGATAATCAAACATGCCCAAATAATATATTCTCCATTATTTCCCTTTTCTTCGCTAATTTTGACAATTATATATAAGGTTGTTGAGTCCACTTTCGTTATTTACAAATGATTGTCGCGTGTTGATAATAATTAAAAATTAAACATTTTTAGACGTTAATAACTACTAAATACTTTCGATGGTCTATCAACATGACTCAAGTCATGTCACTATAGTGCAATTCATTATCCGTTGGTGCAACAATTATACTTAAAGATAGCCCTATTATTTTACTAATTCTTTCTCAACCAAATCTAACGAGATAGAACAGACAAATCAATAACCCAAAATATCCAAATAATATATTTGTTCAAGAAGCGCGACTAAGCGGAGCGGGGCCGGTGATTAGACCGAGAGGGAAAGGGAGGTGCGCAGTGCGCACAGTGGAGCAAGATAGAAGGAATGGGTGACGTGGAGGGCGGGGATTGGACAGGGGAAGAGGAATAAACGAGGCCCAGCAAAGGTAGAGATGAGGAAGCGGCCACGTCACCCGCTGCTGAGATCTCTCGTTGAGGAGACCAATTGCCACCAATCCCTTTTGATTGATTTATTCATTTATATTTTCCCTTTTTTATTTTATAATTGAATGAATTAATTAAATTAGATGGGGAAATATTATTGGTCCGGGTCATTGTCAATTATAAATTTATGGTAAAACAAAAGAAAAAGAAAATAGCCGCGTAACGTGGCGAATGGGCCAATTGGAGATGATATGATGGGGAGTTGAACAAATCGTTCCCAATTGAAAAATAGAAAATTTGAGAATCCTGTGATATAATAGCATTAACTATACTAGTGATTGCACATACTATTAATAATGAATGGTCCACTTCCTGGTGAACCAATTTTGATGGTTTTAAAAAATTTGAATATGGAAACCGAACCAATCATTCTCAAATCCATATTTTAGTTTGCGTGAAAAAACAAAATCTAATAATGAAATTTTAAAAAAAAGCACCATCTTACTTCGATACCATATATTTTAGTGATTATGTTGTTGCTTTGTTTGTTTTTTTTCCTCTTCCTAAAACAAGCTTCAAGACCGATTCAACCTGGGAATTACGGTCATGAAATCGGGAACTGAACCGGTATTAAGCTAATTATAGGTTCATGGTATCGAGAATCATACCATTTCTCCTCAAGATTGAGTCGGGCGCGATGCTCAACCCCTCCTGTTAATACATTAGAAGTACAGGACTTTGGCTCAATGTATTCTCATGAATCTAGAATCAGGTGAGCTGCTGGTACAACCTGGAAAAAGCTCTTGAAAATGCAAACCAGATTGAAAAGTACTAGTTTCGAGCTTATCGTATTCATATGTACATCACAGGGCGACAAATTCGATAGTGTATTGCCCTTTGGTCCCCATTCGATCTCTGCGTTGCACCAAACTAATCAACCCGACTAAGTGGATGATCGTTTTGAAATTTTAACAGCTCTTGCGTGAAGCTGGACAATGTCCGGGTGCTTAAAAGAAAGGAAATGGAAAGATGGTTAGCTCATCTACATTCCAGAGGAAGCACCACCCATCATAGGCAACATCAAGATGCTGGTCGAGACACTGCCTACAAATATTTGCATTGTTGACTAAATTACTGTTTTAGTATTATACGAGGGAGTGGTTTGCAAAGCCTTGTGTCTCTAGGGAGAACATAGACACCACCTACTTCTTCTCTTAAGAAGGAAACAGAACATCCCAAAAACAGAATTTGGGTTGTCTTGTTTACCTGCCCAAACAAAGAACGACAGAAGTAGATGATGACAGCACGGGAAATTCCTATTTTCACAGGTTAACAAGCCATTCCAGCACCAGCTTTCAACCGGAACATTACAAAGTAACTTGCAAGGGAACACGAAAGGTGCTGAGTTGCATTGAGGCTAGATCAATAAAGTTTAAACAAAGTTAAAGGGTGAGCCAAGATCACGCACTCTCGCATCTGTCCACACCCAATAGACAAAAAATGACAAACCAGTGATCTTAAGGGAAAATGTCTCTGATATCAAGTCAAAGAATCATACAAACATTTCAATTGAAATCAATCGGATAGTACAACATCATCCTAAGATCTGACAGTCAGCAAAGAATTAGTCAGACAACAGAAACTACTTCAGCAGTCAGGATAAGTCTGATCTGTACAAGTTGTGAAGCAGACAAGCTCCTGCTAATAAGTTAAAACATTCATCTATCAGTATAGATCAGTTCGAGTAAATGAACAACTTGTTTGCCACTAGCCAGATGCCAGCATTCTGATGATAGTCATAGTGATCCAATGAGAAGCAAGCATCCACAGAGGTTCCGGCTTGATCTCAGCAGCATAAAAACAAGTTTTTCTGAGCTCGAAGATTCGTTTCGGTATATCTCAGTCTCGAATCTTGGGACATCCGCACTAACAGTTGGAATGCTGCGGGCAGAGAGAGGAAATTAACTTAGTCCATAATAAGTATTCAACTGCTTTAACTCATATTGCAGACGCATATGTTTCATGTATCTACAATGGATTAACACATCTAAGAGAGCAAAGGGCTTCCCACAACGTTTGAAAGTGTATTTCTAAGTAGGGGTGGATTGATTACCAAAAACTTGGAATCTATACATTTCAGGCTGATTCTGGGTATTTGGAACCAGGACTCTTTGGAATCGGCCTAGAACTCAAACCATCCATTTCCAGTTTAGACCCAGGAACTAGGACGCAAATTTTTTTTTTTTTCATATATTAAATTTATATAGGCATAATTGGTAAGTTAACTTCCAATGGCAAAATGGTTGAAGTACTTCAAGGCTTTTTCAGCCTCCCAGGATCGAATCTCTTTTGTTGCAACATCTATTTACTTTTTAAGAAATAGGATTGATACCGGTTCAAAGCCAGTTTTAACCTGGAACAAGTCTCAGCTTGGGTAGACCAGTTCCTAGGTAAAACTGGCAGTTCAGAGAGTTAACCCAGGGGCTGAATTGGCCTTGGCCAGTTCTCAAGGTCTTTACTCATAAACCTACCCGGTTCACCTCAGACCGGCCAGTTCATGGATTAAATTGGGACTGGTGCTCATCCCTATTTCCAAGTACACTCCCCTTTTGAATACATGAGAGAGGAGAAAGATCAAAAACCGCCTCTTCTCATTTACCCCTCATCTCCAAAAAAGGAAAAAAAAACCAAAGCTTAAAGAAAAAGATCCAACAAGCCAAAAGCAACCGAATAAACTTGCATGGGTTTTTTTCTTTTATAGAGGATTATGTTCTCAACACTAACAAAGAATTTGACAGTTACTGAAGCTTGCTAAGATCCAAGGAAAGAATAGCAAAGCAGAAAGCTTACTGAGGTCTTAGAGCCTGTATGACAAGCTTCTGTTTCTGGGAACAATTTTAGAGTATTTGAAGGCGTTTGGTAACTGTCCAAAATTTTTACTTCAGGAACATAAATGCGTTTGGTAAAAATTTTTAATCTTTTGATTCTTTTAATTTTTTAGTACCTTTTGTTATAATTTCTTTTTCTTTTTCTTTTTTTCTCCCTTTTTTCTTCTTGGCCACTGCCACCGGTGGTGGCCGACGAGCGGCTGGGCGAGCTCTGGCAAGGTCGTCGGAGCCTCGCTAGTGGCGGTTGGGCGAGGCTCGCTGATGGCCGGGCGAAGCTTCGGCGACCTTATCGGACCTCACCCTAGCCTGGTGAGGCGCCAGCGAGCTCGCCAGACCTTGTCCGGCTACTCGCTGATGGCGGCTCAGGGGCGGAGATGGGGTGGGAGGAGGAAGAGGAAGAAGAAGAAGAAAGGGAAGGAAACAAAAGAGAAGAGAGAAAAGAGAGAAAAAAAAATTGATTCTCATAATTATTTCCGAGAGTAAGAAGCAACTTTTTTTTTACTTCTGGATTCTACTCCAAACCTATTCTGGAGAACAAAAAATTTACCAAATGCATTTCTGTTTCAAATCCGCTCCCGGGAACAAAAGAACAGAATCAGTTATTCTTGGAAGCATTACCATGCAAGCCCTTATAGTCGGAGAATTGACAAAGCCATCTTTCCTACTCACGACAAGCCACCACTCAGAGCCGCTACCAGAATCAATAGATAATTTCTGTGCAATTCCATCACATGCATCAAGCACCTGACATAAGCTTGGAGATGTATCCACCACAAAACTAAATTTTGGGCTAGCAGGATTATTATTATACTTGTCACTAATACCAAAACTATGTCACTTGAAACAATTTTATCCTGAATTTTTTTGTGCTATCAAAAACCCCAAATTATGCCACTTGGGGCAATTTTATCCTAAATTTTTTTTGTGCTACCAAAAACTTTAAATTATGCCACTTGAGACAATTTTATTTTAAACTTTTTTTTATGCTACAAAAATCCTAAACTATACCACTTGGGACTCATTTATCCCATACTCCTTAACTAAAGGGCATTTTTGTCTTTTTACTTCTTCTTTATATATATATTTCTCCCCTCTCTGCCATGGCCGGTAGAGGGCCATCCTCGACAGCGGTGGTGTCTGGTGACGGTGGTCCTCGTCGAGGAGGGTCGCCCCGATCGAGGGAGGGTTGCCCTCACCGGATCTAGTGGGTCGACCCTCACTTGATGCCGAGGAGGGTTGCCCTTGCTAGATCTGGTGAGGGCATCCCTTGCCTAGCCCGACTTAGGTGAGCGTCGCCTCCCCTACCTAGGGTGAGGGCTGCCCTCGCCCAACGCCGGGGAGGACCGCCCTCACCAGCCGCCGCCGCTAGCGAGAGTGGCCCTCGCTAGCTTCCCTCTATTGTGGTTGGCAGAGGGAAGAGGAAGAAAGAAAGAAAAAAGTAAGTAAAATGACGAAAATGCCCCCCAATTAAAAAGTTTGGGGTAAATGTGTCTCAAGTGGCATAGTTTAAGATTTTTTGTGGCACAAGGAAAAATTCAATATAAAATTGTCTCAAGTAGCATAGTTTGGACTTTTTGGTGGCACAAAAAAAATTGAGGGTAAACTTGGTGACATAGTTTGGGGCTTTTTATAATACGAAAAAAAATTCAGGGTGAAATTGTCTCAAATTACATAGTTTGAAATTTTTGGTGACATTTTCCCTAATAAAAAAAGAAAAAGAAATTAGCCACGTAACGTGGCGAATGGGCCAATTGGAGATGATATGATGGGGAGTTGAACATATCATTCCCTCTTGGAAAACAGAAGTATGAAAATCCTGTCATTATATACATATATATACTTGATCAAGCGTCAAAACAAATGCAATAGCTATAATAGTTATTGCACATACCATTAATTTGGAATGATCCGCTTCTTGGAGAACCAATTTTGATGGATTAAAAAATTTGAACTCGAAAATTGGACCAATTAAATGGTGAACCAAATAAAAATAATATGTGGATTATCCACATATGATATTTATCTAAAATCAGGATATAATAATCCATGTAAATGGACAAGTTAATCCCCTAATTTCAATTTTCTTTTTCTAAAGCATATGGATAGAAAGATGAAGATCTTGTCTCGCATTTCTAAACATCTAACTCAGCATATAATAATCCACACCATCAAAAAATGCATGATTTGTTATATGAGCAAAATGAATAATTATATTGAACATTTATCTATTGTTATGGATCACATTGAACAAATTATAACAATACAAAGATGACATTACATGTTCAAACAGATTTTTGGAATCATTTTTGTCATTTTCCCTACTTTGAAAGTCGGTGTGCTGCCTTTTTTCCCCCTGTTTCAGTTTTTGATTATCATTAAGAGTTTAGACTAAATAAGGATGCCAACCATGTTCGTGACTCATAAGGAACTCGTAATTTTTCTAACCAGAGTTGAGTGATGATGTCGGGCATGCAGTTCAGTGTGCCTCCAAGGACCATCCAATCACGGCCACCCTCGCTGTTGGTTGGATGCTTGAACATCACGCCCATGCACGAGACGTACACGTCGAACACGGGCACCCACCACGGACCCAAGTGCAGTCTCCGCTTGGCTTTTGCCACCACGTCGATGGTGACCTCCTCGCCCCTCAACGTGCTCACCAGGCCCTTCACATCCAAGTCATTGACGACTGCTAGGTTTGACAGGGCCTCGGCTCGGACTGTGGTCACGTTGCCAGGGCCTTAAGTGAAGGCAGGAATGAGGGAGGGACAAGAGAGAGTGAGATGGCCAAAACTTTAAAGGAGCTTCGTGTGAGTGTACTTGACGGTGATGAGCTTACTAGGGCTCTTGACAGAGATAGAGATGTTCCATTGGGCCAAACGAAGCAAAGTGGTAGTGATCTTTAACTTGGATCGTCGCAAGGTGAGTACATTCTTTTTAGGAAGTCTAATGAATTTCTCCAATTAGACATGACTTTAATCTCACCGGCTTTCCCCCATAAAATTAAGAAAAACAAGTGAGCCTGTCTGATTTTGCTATGCATCCCTCATTGTTTTCCGTTTGCATAGCAGCCAAACATATTGTATGAGTCCTCAGATTGTAGGACTCCCTTTTTCTTTCTTTTTTTTGGAGATTTAGAATGACGTTTGTCACATTTTTATGGCCTTTCGTCTCAACGGTTAAAACCTGGAATTGGTGAATGATGAGTTGCGGTGGCGAGGTTAGTAATGCGTCTCCAGTCCAAATTAGCTGTTCTTACAGAAAGCAAAACCAATGGTCGCTCCTTTACAATCAGAGGGAAAGCTTTCTAGATGTCCTTTTTAACTGCTAATAGTATCATCAATGGATGCTCAATGTGTTCTTTTCTAATTCATAATTTTAGTTCGCTTCTGATAAACTAGCACGATGCGGAATGGGTGCAGGTCCTCTTCAATGAAGATGAAGTTTCAGAAATGGAATCCCACCATGGAAGTGACCCGGATAAAACCAAACCCAAACCTTAGTACTCGACCAATTTATAGATCCAAGCCTGGTGAAGAAGCTGGACAAGGCTAAAGTGCCGAACAAGAGTCTCAAGTGCAGATTATGCTTGGAAATCACCGGGAGGGTGCAGCACGAGTTGAAACACTACATGGTTGATGACCTCAAATGGAAAGTCTTGGAAACTCATTATTATTATATGATGGCATATACCCGTACGGCAGTTCGTTCGCTGGTTTTTTCTCATCAAGTCCACATATATATTATTTTTTGTTACCTATTTGAAGCAGGAATTGCAAAATGAGTGTCTTCTGTTTTAAGTGGTCTGTTGTAGTTAAGCATGTGTGTCTAGACAAATAGTCAGAATGCGTATAATAATACATCGTCGGCAAAATGCTTGGAGAATTTGAGAAGGACAATCAAGTTGGAAATAACAGTGGGCAAACACCAGCATATGACTAGAGAACCTTTAAGCAATTAAGGAACAGTAATCGCAAACTAAGAGAGAACCTGAAAGATTGTTCCTCATTGTGAGATCTATGGAATTAGGGAATGACCTGTGTAGAAAAACCCTAGCTCCGGCAAGATTACACTGATAGAGATCCACTAAAGTAAGAAACAAGGTATAATGAAATTCACACGGAGCCAAACACCACTGGCCTTGCCTCCTTTTCCACTGGAAAAGATGTATGAGCTTCGAGATTGTATGCCGATGCATGATCCGAAAGTTAAAAGGACAAAGTCCTAAGTAACAGCATTTAAGACTAAGAGAAATACATATTTTAGAAAGAAGGACGACATAAGCCAGTGACAGCATTTGAGACTCAGACAGAGGCCTCAAAAGTTCCAAGTATTTGCCGAAGCAAAAAGGCTAGGAAAGACAACTCCATCCGATGTCCAAATTTGTAGAAGCCACCAGAGTCTCTAGAATCTGAAAAAAAAAAGAAAAGAACATTAGAACAGAATCAAACCGTGTTTATATCAACAGAATAAAGTAGACAATATGATTACTGTTAATGTGAAAAAGAAATGAATTTTAGGAATATTTTCTTCATTAGTTTCTGAATTTTTTTTGCGAAATTTTTTTAAAATTGCAGAAGCAAAATATAGTCATTTGGTGACATAACCAAAAAAAAATATATAGTCATTTGGCTTAAAAAATAACTTTTTGAAAAACACTTGCAGGATGTGTTGAATTGTTTTGCGAAATAATTTTACTATTGCAGAAGCAAAAGTTCCAGGAATAACCGAAGGGAGAGGGGGAGAGAGAGAGATGGGGTGGTGATTATCGACGGCTCGTGCATTCCTGAGCAACAAGGAGCAGTTCGAGAAGAGCGTGGACGAGCAGTCTGGATCGGAGATGAGGAGTTCAGGAGTTCTAGTCGGAGATCAGGGTGGTCATTCTCGCCATCCCCAATGGCCTCAAGTTGTGGCCGATCCCAGATGGTCCTCGAGGAGGACAGACCTAGCTTCCTCAAGTGCCCCCCTGGATCCTGAACTGGTTAGTCCAGGAGGGTTTGATCTGGTTCTCGCCGGAACCGGACCTGGTCCACAGCCCTAACTTAAGCATTGGGCGGCTTCTGATTTATTTCATATTGCTCATCAACCTCAATGGAGAACAAACAAGTGCCCTGATTCGATCATCGTAAGACAAAACTAAGGAGGAACTCATACTTACTAGAATTGAGTGAAGATGTCGGGCGTGCAGCTCAGGGTGCCTCCCAGAATCATCCAATCACTACCAGCCTCACTGTCAGCTGGAGCGGTGAAGGTCACGTCCATGCATGAGATGTATGCGTCGAGCACGGGCACCCACCACGGACCCAAGTGGAGCCTCCGCTTGGCTTTCACCACCACGTCGATTCCGCCCTTCAACGAGCTCACCAGGCCAATCACGACCAAGTCATTGACAATCGCGATCATTGATAGGGCCTTGGCTTGGACAGTGGTCACATTGCCGGGGCCCTGAGTGAAGGCAGGAATGAGAGAGGGACGAGAGAGAGCGAGTTGGCCATCGAAACACAAGACAAGCTTCATGCGAGTGTACTTGACAGCGATGAGCTTGCTAGGGTTCTTGACAGAGAGAGCAATGTTCCATTGGGCGGTGATGAGGGAGGTGGAGACATCGAGGGACGAGACGGAAGAGCCTGGGTTGAGATGGAACTCCGGGGGCATTAGGGCGGGTATTGCCAGGAACATGACCATGAGGAGGCCGAGAATAGCGGGTATGGCATATGAGGCACTTGTACCAGTCGGACCGTGGCGGCCCCGGCGATGCCGGATTATTATCCACATGGGGATGGACTGGGATGGCGTGTGGGTCTGTCATTTGGAGGCTCTTTCTTCTCCCTGCAAGCTTCGTGTGAAGTTTAGTGAGGAGGGCTGGGCGCAAGGCTAGCAGGATTTACAAAGGGAACGCGGATTTTTGCCTGGCACATGGTGCTGTCAAGGTACGATGGGAATTTGGACAGGGATATTCCATTCATTACAAAGAAGGCTTTCGATTATGAGAAAATATTGGCTACAAATCGTTCGTGTCCTCCCGTGGCCCAGGGGTTAGGCTTGTCAGGAAGGAAATTTTTTTTTTTCAAACTGTGCGCGTTCTCTTCTGTCTCCCCTCCTCTGCACTCTCTCTACCCTCTCCCTGTCTCTTCACATCACTTCTTTTCTTCAACCCTAACCAAATATTTTTTTCCTGCCCTGAAAAGCCTGGCAATAATGGGGGGCCAAGCCTCACCACGTACAGGAGTCGTCAATGGCACTGTTGTTTAGACATCCTCATGGAGGGTCGCTCTCAAAGGCACGAAAGAAGAAAGTTCAAAGTTCAAGAGGGCATTGGGTATACCGACTTGCTGAAATTCATTTCCAAACTCAATATTCTCTTTCCGTCTAATATCATGATGTTACCCTAATGAATAATTGCTCGTGTTTCAAATAATGCTGAGGTAATGTAAATTAACATGACTTGTTGAAAAAGAGAATATAAATTCCAATGAAAAATTTCATTTGAATATTGAGTGTGAGTTGTGTGGGATGTGCAGGGATGGAAGCGGGGGCAGGCATAATTTGATGCCCAATCTGCCAAACTCTATGAGGGACGCTGGCATGGTGGATTTCGGAAGCGGAACATATTTGAGGTAACTCGCTAAAAACTCATATAGGGTTTGAGATGGGTTTTGGATATTGTAGATGTGAAACTCAAACCCGACGTATGTAACTTACTAAAATATCATTATGTTAGCCCAGGCCACGGGAGGACACGTGTTACACTCCATAACAGTCTCTGGTTTGCTACGCTGGCAAACGATCTGCAGCCAATATTTCCTCCTTTCAATATGTGATCCGTCGTATTGTCCCATACTTTTGATCCGAACCGTCCATTCTTTCCACAGCGCTTGCTTTTTCTTTAAAAATTTGGCTTGGCCCTTTATTTTTACTTTTTATTTTTTTTTGTTGGTTAGCTTGGCCCTTCAAACGAGGCTTTCCGAGGAAATGATCGGAAGCCTAGGTACGTGTCCTTATGATAATCTTTTTTCCAGAATTCTTAGTTTATTTTCAAAACCCATACATTTTAACCTTGTTATTGCCAAATTTAAAGTTTCTCTGTCTAGAAACTTAAGAAGAATTGCTTATACAGATTAAATGAACAATGCGATCCCTCGGCAAGTTTTTAATGACGTTTGTTTTTACCGTAGATTTTCATTATCATCAAATTAATAATTACTTTTGCCAGTGTTGATGCATTTATAAAAGTGAAGCAAGACTGTCCTTGATAATATTAAATCCAACGAGAAATAAAAAGAGAGAGAGTCCCTTTTTTTTTGGCTTCGGTCTGCATCCGCAAACAGACAAGACTGTTAAATTCTGACTTTGCTGCTCAGAGAGAGAGAGAGAGAGAGAGAGAGAGAGGGGCGAATGACGAGGAGAAGACATGCACAGGAGATTCGCAGAATGAGAGGAGCAGGCGGGAGCGGCGGATGATTTTACTGTCCCTCGTCCACTTTTTTTTTTTTAAGATATTGCCCTTACCTTTGGATTTACCGTTCTGTCCTTGGCCAGTTGTGACTTATTATTATATTGTCCTTTTCCCACTAAGGCTCCACGAACAAATGGTACACGCTATTCAATGAGGTCGAAACCATAATCTGTTGATATACGGCGTAGATCCGGATGATTGATGGAAGAAACACCAAACATATCCCAAACTTCTCGCTCCCACCGGCCGGCTGATGGAAATAGACTGACTACCGGAGATATTCGTGTTATTTCCTTTCCATTCACTCAGATCTCTTCCCTTTCATCGATTTTGTCCGGATCCTCCTTTTCTTCCGAAAAAAGGGAAGGAGAAGGATCTCTTATTATTATATTGTCCTTTATCTGTGAATTTCTTGTTCTGCCTTGTCTTGTAAATATTTTTGCTATTTTGGCTTTGCAAGCAATTTGTGGATATTTTGTGTAGAAATTAAATGTCTAATAATCCGCATATAATTTTATTTAATTAGAGAATAACCATGGCTTCTCTAATTATCTTAAATTATATATATTAAGATGTTTTGGATCACATATTTAAAAGGAGATTGATTGTAATTAATCATGTTAAAGTAATAAATTTTTTTCCCATGTCCGTTTGATAATTCTTTTTTCCATAATTCTTAATTTGTTTTCAAAGCCCATACATTTTAACCTTGTTATTGCCAAATTTAAAGTTTCTGTCTAAAAACTTAAGAAGAATTGCTTATACAGATTAAAATAACAAAGAGATCCCCTGGCAAGTTTTTAACGACGTTTGTTTTTACCTTAGATTTTCATTATTATCAAATTAATAATTATTTTTGCCAGTGCTGAGGCATTTGGAAAAGTGAGGCAAGACTGTCCTTGATAATATTAAATCCAACGAGAAGCGGCGGTGAAACATTGGGTTCATTAATTATGCCCAATCTTCTTCTCTCTCGTTCGAAAAATCCATAAGTCAATATTCCTTCACCAGGACCAACAAATTTCCTTCTTCCATAAAAACCCCTCTTCTCTCTCTCTCTCTCCTTGAAAAAACAGAGGCATAGAGAAGAAGGGTATTTGTGGAAGAAAGAAACTAATTCGGAAAAAGGATTTTTGAAAAATCTGAACGGCTGGACACGTGTCGGCGACGAAGGGTCTCTACCAGAGCGAATCGCTCCATGCGCATGGGTATGTTGGTGGTCCAGTTCATTTCGCCGCAGCAGCTTTTTAACTTCAGATTCTTACGCGTCTCGTCACGATGTAATCCATCATCAATTATTTTAGCTACGCACAACATCGAAAGAAGGTGTATCACGCACCTCACCTTCGTAATATTTTGAAATAGTTGAATTATTAAAGTGCGTCCTTATTATAAATAAATTGGTGTATTAAAAAGTCTTTTGAAGTAATATTATCTATTTTCTCGGAGCAATTATTCTTTTCTTCACGTCAAACTAGGGACAATCCCACCGACATCTTTCAAAATCGCGAGTTCAGCAAACAGCTTGAACCCCAACAACTTTCACGTACTTGCCAATTCACGCGATATATAAGATTGGTATATCCTCCAATTTTCTCCACCCTTCACTTTTGAGAGAGCCTCGAATCGATTTTGTTTTATAACTCTAGGGATGACTACTGTGTTTTTTCCCTAGAACTCTTGAATTAAATGACCTAGCCAGGATAAGATTTCCCGGCAAAGCAAAGAAAAAATTTGGATTAGGTAGAGAATCGTGCATTGACAAGAAAAAACATTTGATGTATTGGTCTTTTCCCCATTTTCAAAGAGAGGAGGACACGTGACCACACCTGCTCGTCTCGTATCCTAGTTTGACTCCATAATGCATTCCTACAAGAGAGAGTATCTACGTCAGATGGTCCAACAGACCAGCCAGCGCCTGGAAATTTTTTCTATCAGCTAAACAGAAGAGAGAAATGGCGGACCTGTTTTCGAGACCTCCCTCTTGCATTCCGGAGGTTAATAGCTCAGCTAATGCTTATTAAGATTTAACCCGAGCTCTCCCAAGCCTATCAATTCACAACTTATGATTCAAGTATTTAACTTGTAATTCAATTTCATTTAAAAAAGAATCGCCATTAATTAATTTAGGATGGATTAATTAAAAACCCAAACAAAATATTAAGAGAAATATTTTACTACTGCGCAATCAAAGAAACTAGAGAGCTTGATGAAGTCGCTCATTTGGTGCTATTAACCTCTGGAACGCAAGAAGGAGGTCTCGAAAATATTAAGAGAAATATTTTACTACTGCATAATTAGAGAAACTAGAGAGCTTGATGAAATCACTCATTTGGCGAAGATGTTTTGAACTTCCCTGTTTTGACAAAACCTCCATAACCAGCTTAACATTGTCCACTTTCAGTCACAATTCGCTTGAATTTTTCCAACTTGCCTACCTTCATATTGGCAGAACAGTGCTTACAAGTCAATGTAGTATTCTGATGTTTGTGGCTTGTTACCATGCCGAGCAACGGGCCGTGTTCAGTAGCTGACCTTTCCTGCAACCGGCATCCGGCAACCCAAATTGCCATTTAAAACCTTTATCTTCTCCTGGTGCTATATCGAAATAGCTGGTGCCGCGGATGAGTAACTCAAGTTTGTTACACTAAGTGTAGGCACATCAAATTAAATTCAGAAGATCACTTTCCTAGGAAAATACAAGGGTTGTGCTCGCTGTTTTTATTGCTGGTAATATCAGGAGCAGTTGCCTGACAGTCGAGACGATCCTGCTCAAGCAGCAAGTGCAAAACCAAGATGGATGGCCAGGGACACCTGTGTGATGAACTTCACGAGTTCAGTCAACCATCGACGGATAATCGTTTTTCCACGCGAGTTCAGTCAACCATCGATGGATAATCGTTTTTCCACGCGAGCAGAACTACCGTGTTAAGTAAAAAAGTTCACAAATGGCGGACCTTCTAATAAACTATTGCACAATGCTCTGAAAGTTGATTGCTGCTAAGATTTTCCGAACAAAATCATAGTGTGTAAATGGCTTTTATATCGAAGAGTAGCTTACTGGTTGTCAAAATTGAATCTGCAGCTATCAGCTCAAGCAAGCTAGATAGCTATCAGTTAGTGCTCTCCCCATCCACTTTCTTACCATTTTGGCCTACCCTCTCCCTTCAGCAGACAGGATTAAACCAACTTCTATGAATTGTGATCTGAACATTGAATTCTGACTACTTGTGCTGGAACTAATATCTCTTGCTTGAAGGAATTGCTTTTGGCGATCCAGTCCTGCAGCGATGGCGTTTCATCAGACTTGTGAAATCAACACGCTCTCTTTTGAAGTCTGCAGGCACATCTAGCAAGATGTAGTCTTCAGGGTACAAATTCTTTGGTGAACTTGAATCATATAACAGAAGAAGAAACAAGCTTGCTTCATCCTGGCAAATATTATGCTGCTCACTCTCAAAGAAGAATCAGATACGTATTGGCCAAGGTCAGTTGACGGGCCGATCTGACTTCGGAAAATCAGCCACTTCAATGGTATCCAGGTGCCACATTACGGCGTGTTGTCAATAACACATTGCAAATTGTTTTACT
>CM026411.1:3527960-3548675 GCA_014858505.1 Corymbia citriodora subsp. variegata
TGTGATATCATCTTGTTTAGACCATTTTTAAATCATTTGTTTGTTATATGTGGGCTATCAAGTCATATAATATTTTATCCATCTTTTAATATCATTTATTTCTTAAATAAAGAAAAAATGCTTTATTAAATGGGTATCCATACTTAATTCAACTTAGTTTGTTCCTATACACTAAGTGAGAGGAATGATACCAAATATAAGAGTTTCTTTTTTTCGAATGTAATGATAGTAATATTCTAACTATCAGAGCCATCATAATTATGCACTTAAAAGATATACCATTTTTGTTCTATAGACTTTTTATAATAATAGATAATGTTTTCTATTAATATGGTAATAGTTGATTTTCTATTTTCTGATATTCATTTATTTGTAAACTATGACAATAGTTACCAATATTGATAAATGAAAGCATATTCATGAAAGTACCTTCCAGTAACTTCGATGCACTCAATCCATCAAAACTGATGACTAAGGCCTTAAGAGATGTTATCCTCGTAATGTCAAGGAGGGCATCATTGACCAAACTGTTACCCGAAAGATCCAACACCTCCAGATTTGGACCTGTGATTGACCAAAAAAGGCTCTCAAAATCGAAGGTTACATATCAACAAGGCATGCTGTGCTATTTTACATGTACCTTCAGGCTGATTTGAAGATAAATTTTGGGCCTCCGTCGAAGTTTGCTTGTACAATGAGGGGACTTGCTGTAGATTATTGTCAGATAGATATAGCCTCTTCAATTTCTTCAGGTATAACGTTCCGTTTAAATCTGATTATGAAGAGATCCATTAATGCGTTTTGGTTAACTAATTATTTATAGATATCTTATGTCTAATTAATATCGAGAATAATCATATGCTCGTTATGGGGAGAATTGTTTTATAAGCAAAAACTAGATGGTCCATCATTTACAAGCATAACAAAAAAAATAGTCTTGTGTTACATGACTTTGTAAAACAATTTCATAAACAAGTACCATACCTCTAACAATATATATTATACATAGTTAACTAGCAAAGTTGATAGAATATTCTCTCATGTGCTCCCCATGTAAAAGTTGATTTCACCTCTAAAATTGCCACGTGGCATAATTTTGTCATGTGACTCACTTTCCACCGACAAGCATTAGTTTATTTTGCTAGGACGATGTTCCATTTAGTGCTTGCCGTGCGACTTTTGACTTAACCCTCATTCGACCAATAAGCATTAGTTTAATGATTTATCGTCTCCAAACTTCTATCTATTTTGAGTTTAAATTTCAAAAGATAAATAAAAAGAAAAGTTTTACTTCAAGTCTTACAATAAAATTTTTTAACTTGCATTATGTCGTTAGCTCACACCTCAATTTAACTAATAAAAATAAGGTTCACAGATGGAAGCTTTTAGTACAAGATTTGAGCCCCATTTCTCTGAAACAATTTTTGGAAAAATTACAAAAAAATTATTAAACCTATTATAATTGTGCCAATTCAACTTTAAACATTTTTTATTTGTCAATTGAGTTCTAGATTTTTTGCATTTATATCAATTCAATTCATTCAGTTAATTTTGGTGAAAATCATTGATATGAACACTGGTCATTCTACATAGTGCAGCCAACACTGAAGTAAATTTTATAATTTTATAATATTTTTTATAATTTTTTATTAATTTTTTCTTTTTCTTTTTCCTTCTTCTTTTCTTTTTCTTAATTGCAAAGCTCGAGAGAAAGTAAAAAGTATAAGTAATAAAGACATTTTGGTCCACTTCCAAACAAGTGCCCTCCAAGTCAACTTTGTCGGGCTGCAAAATGCGAACGAATCCACACTTTGATACGCCATTGCTTACCGAGCTAATTTTATTTTTGCTCTTCGAGTCTCTTGATTAATCCGTGATACGTGCAACCAACTACTTTTAAGGGATCATTTATTTTGCAAAAAATAAAAAAATTAAACATATATTTTTAACAATGATCATTATACATTAAAAATGAATAAATGAAACATATTTAAACGTAAATTGTTATCAATAATAAAAATATTATTTATCGATTAATTATTCTAGAAAATACATATGTTTATTTTAAGAAAATATTTTTCGAATCATTTATATTCTATGAATCAAATGATGCTAAGAATTGCGTCATTTGCACAATCATGTACCGTCGTTAATTCACTTAATCCCACTTTATATTATATTTATATTATATTGCTCCCTAGTATGACATGTCCTATTATTCAAAAAGGGTAAATAAACAATTACTTAGAAATATATTTGAAAAAGAAAGAAAGAGAGATTGAGATTCACCCGAGAGATAATTTCCACTTAAATCCAGCACTTGAAGTTCCTCTAGAGGAAGGAACAAAGAGGCGTTAATAACCCAAGTTCCCAATTCCGGATTGCGGGTATAATTCAGATACAGTTGAGCCACTCGCGAAGTGGCGTCGTCGCACACGACGCCTTCCCAGCCACAACAGTTTCTGCCGCCACGCCACGATGGAAGAGAAGACCTGCTCGAGCGGTTGATGGCGGCCTCGATGTCGAGCAGCGCATTCCTCTCTTCTTCCAAGCACCCCATGCCACCACTCCCCATCACCACCAGCAACAGCCAAGTCCACCGCATGCACCATAGAAGACACTTCATGTTTATGTATTATGTGGTGTGTTTTGTGCTGTCTGCTTCTCCTGCTTCACCATGTGCTTGATTTATATACGCAGAGTCTTCCCATTTCGAGCGTTAATCGCGGCCAGACTGTCGGCAAAGTCAAGTCTGCTGGGGCCGGAACCTGTTATGGCCGCCGGTGACTTGACCCAGAACTTCTGGAGAAGAGACAGATGAAGACTTCAAAATGAGTTTCATACAAATGATAAAAGAACGATTTCTAGCAATTCAGCAAGAAAAAATAAGTTACATGATTTCATCAAGTTATAAAAGAAAAAAAATATGTGCCCAGGCATCCCTTCACAAAAAAAGAAAAAAGAAATAAAATGATGAGATAAATTACCAAGATTTGATGTTGTTAACTTTCGGGCATGTGTTGTTTTGCCAAGAAATGTTGGAACCAAAAAACTAAAGAAAAATGGTAACGTTTGGAAAATTTTGGAACGAGGCACAGATAAATACTGGAAAAAAAAACAATAGAAATGGAAATATTTTCTAATGGATTCAGGACATCATTACAAGTCTGAACTCCTCAACGAAAGTCTACAACCGAAAGAAAAAGAGCATAAAGCAAAAAGTGATGCCTGCAAGACAAGTTAGCACCCTTCAACAAGGCATGCATTGATCAAGGAGAGAAAAATTGGACGTAGAACCTTTTCTCCTTTTGTTTCTTTTTCAAATCCCTTTGCGGTAGAATTTATGCCGAGAAGAGAAGGTGAAGAAAAGACTGTCGGAACTGATCAGAGGAGTATTTCAAAGTCCATCCCCGCCTTTCTCTTTATTGAGAAAGAAGGAATAGATATAAAGAAAGGTTAAACATCCATCGCTGCCGTGATGACGCAGTTGAGTGTTCATTCGATCCACCACCCGAGGCCAGGCAAAGGGTTCGGAGTTGGGTCCTAGGCCTAAATCGGATTGGCTTGGCTTCGTATGAATGGAACGGCAGAGGAAAGAACAAATGAAGCTCACTTTTGACTTTGAACTCCTTTATGCAGAAGTTGAGAAAAATTGGACGTAGAACCTTTTCTCCTTTCCTTTCTTTTTCAAATCCCTCTACAATAGAATTTATGAGGAAAGAACAAATGAAGCTCACTTTTGACTTTGAACTCCTCTTTGCAGAAGTTGAGAAAAATTTGACGTAGAACCTTCTCTCCTTCCCTTTCATTTTCAAATCCCTTTGTGGTAGAATTTACGAGGAAAGAACAAAAGAAGCTCACTTTTTACTTTGAACTCCTCTCTGCAGAAGTTGAGAAAAATTGGACGTAGAACCTTCTCTCCTTTCCTTTCTTTTTCAAATCCCTCCACGGTAGAATTTACGAGGAAAGAACAAAGGAAGCTCACTTTTGACTTTGAACTCCTCTATGAAGAAGTTGTTCTTTTTGTTCTTTCCATCTGTCTTCGTGTGGCAAGACATGTGCAAATAAAATAAATCTTCAAGAATCAATTTTATATTATTCTAACAAGAAATGTCAAATAAATGAGTATTCGTTTGGGTTCGTTGAAGGACGAATAATACCATTCAAAATTGATTTGATAAAGCCTGATCATTTGTCACCCTCTCAATTGCACTCGTCATGCTAATCACGATTCCTGGATCTAGGTCACGTATCATGATGCTTAGTAGTCAAATGGTTCTTTAATCCTTAATTAAGTATCAGCTTAACGAATGGTCGTAAGACTGCCAAAAGATACAAATATTTTGTACGGGCATTGCTTCGATTAATTAAATTGGATCTCAACTAACGTCACCTCTTCGTCTCTCAAGGAGACAATCGGTAGAGCCTGCAAAACCCTATCGTATTCTCTCCAGTGATTTTCTCCCCTTTCATGATGATTCTATAATCAAAAGTCAATCTTCTAAATGACTACTATTTTGGAGAATTTAATCCATGACGAAATATCTTTTCCAAAAATCGTTTGTCAACTTTTGATGAGAGGAAATGAATTTTGTAGCAATTCCGGATAGGAAATATTCAGGCAGACAAAAAATAATCGTAAACCTTTATTTTGAACTTCGAATCAAATTGTACATACAAATAGTGTCGGAATTCAATTGACAACAAGGCTTGAAAATGCAACAACTTCCATAGTAATATACGTATACGAATTGCGTTGGAATTTAATTGACAACAAAGCTCGAGAATGTGCAAAGGCGTAACGTTGGAATTGAATCATGGCACAACACCTATGATAGAGATAGGTGTCATAATTTAATCGACGACAAAGCGTCGAGATAGAGATACGCGTCAAAATTTAATTGACGGCACGAATAAGCAAACTACATCTAAGGAAAAATAAAGTGCAGGAAAGAAAAGATGATAAAAGATTACATTTTAATTATTGATGGGGTCTATTCTAGTTAATGAGAGCTTGCGATTTATGAGCATTCTATTATAACTGTTTGTGAGTAGTTTCTTCCAAAATTTCAACCCCATGTTTCCATGTCGGCAAGTCTTCAAAGCTCCTTAGAAATAGTCCTCCACTTCTCCCACGATGTTGACTATTCTCTAGGTTTTATAACTGTTCTTCATATAGAAATTTTCAACATAAATAACCAATAACTCAAGAACAAATCCGATCCATATATGATTATAAAACACCAAAATCGATACGCATAGTAGAATTAAAACATACACGTTTGAGTCATAACTTCACTCGAAGAAAAATAGATTAGACTAACGGTAATCAGCAATCTATTAAAATGTCGAATCTTCCTCTTTATGACCTGTTTCAGTATAGCAGTTTTAATAGGATTCAAGTGACTGATAGGTATAACCTATCTTTTTATAGATTAGAGATGGCACCTAGCAAACCCTAATAAATAGCGTGTTAATTGGGCCCTTCTAATTACGGGCTTCTGTTAAACATAATTACTTACATTTTGCTGCTCAACTAGGCCCGTTATTAATAGATGTCAAAACCCAATTCAATAAGATCACTTAAGAGTTTAACATATTTTGGAATATCCATTAACCTGATTATTTAAAATAAAAAATTGATTAATTAACGTAAGCCCATTAGAGGAAATTTCTAACATTCTCCCACTTGGGCTATATTAATTAATTTATTTTTATTTTGAAAACATTTTTATTTTAAAAACAACACTCTCAGATTAATAACTAAAAATTTGTTTTATGTGGCCACAATTTTAAAAAATGATATTCCAATAACGGTATCTCAAAACCAATCAAATCATATATAACCTTATTATAGGAATATGGCGATCAATGTGCTAAAAAAATACTACAACACGACCTTCCTTAATTACATATAATAAGTATTATATTTTCATGGATCATGGGCCTAGTAGTGTAGTAAGAAGTAGTGCCAACATGTGATCAAAATATATACTATTTCTTATCGATCCTCAATAAAATTTCTCAATGACGTGAAATTGTATTAACGCAATTTCTAAACATTATGAAATTGTTTTAATGCGATTTCTAAATAACATGAAATTGCACAATTATGTTACAATCCAACATGAGATCTCATAATTAGTGATATCCAATCATCTTTAAACTAAAAATTTATTTAAAGATATTGTTTTATACTTCAATTTCTCAATGGACAGGAGAAAGGATAATAATAGAATCAATAATGATGATCATAAAAAATAAATGCTTTAATAAATATAGTAAAAATGTTATCAGTTTGTATATAACTACAATATCCAAAAAGAAAACTATACATAGCTCCCACTAACAAAAGAGATTAAAAGAGTTTAAAACACTTATATTATTATACACTCTGCCTAAAGGGGAGTTTGTAATGTTCTAATTATTTTGTTGAATTGTTCATTATCCATAATTGATGTTATTACATTATATGCGACAACACTGTAGTTGTATTTTATTCTAATAATGACAAGATCAGCAATGTGTCTATACACTTGGCATCAAATTTGATATTGTTAGGGACTTGGTAAAAAAAAAGATATTATGATTGAAAATATTAGAACTAAGTCCGTGTTAACTAATCCTCTAACAAAAGATTTACAACCCATTTTGTATAAGAATATGGGTGTTTTAGACTCTTTTAATCTCTTTTGTTAGTGGGAGCTATGTATAGTTTATCTTTTTGGATATTGTAATTATATGCAAATTGATAATGCTTTTATGATCTTTATTAAAGCATTTATTTTTTATGATCATCATTATTGATTCTATTGTTATCCTTTTTTCTTGTCGACTGAGAAATAGAAGTATAAAATAATATCTTTAAACAAATAGTTTAAAGATAAATAGATGTCACTAATTATAAGATCTCATGTTAAATTGTGACATAATTGTGCAATTTTATGTTGTTTAGAAATTGGGCTAATGCAATTTCATGTCATTAAGAAATTGCATTGATGACCAATAAGAAATAATGTATATTTTGATCACATGTTGGTATTATTTCTTACTACACTACTAGGCCCATGATCCATGAAAATATAATGCTTATTATATATGATTAAGGAAGGTCATGCATTGCGGTATTTTCTTAACACATTGATCGCCATAATCCTATACTAAGGTTATATGAGATTTGATTGGTTTTAAGATGTCATTATTGGAATATTATTTTTCAAAATTGTGGCCACATAAAACAAATTCTCAGTTATTAATCCGAAAGTGTCGTTTTCAAAATAAAATCATTTTCAAAAATAAAATAAGTTAATTAATGTAGCCTAAGTGGGAGAATATTGAAAATTTCTTATAATAGGCTTACATTAATTAAACAATTTTCTATTTTAAATAATCGGATTAATGGATATTCCAATATATGTTAAACCCTTAAGTGATCTTATTAAATTGAGTTTTGCCATCTATTAATAATGAGCCTAGTTGAGCAGCAAAGTGTAGGCAATTTTGTCTAATTGAAGCCCATAATAGGAGAGGCCTAGTTAACACACTATTGATTAGAGTTTACTAGGTCTCATCTCTAGCATTTAAAAGGATAAGTTATGCATATCAATCGCTTGAATCCCATCAAAAACTATTATACTAAAATATGTCATATAGAGGAAAATTTGATATTTCATATAGATTGCTTATTATAATCAGTCTGATTTTTTTTTTTTTTAAATAAAGTTATGGATCAAATACATACGTTTTAATTCCATTGTGCGTATCAATTTCGGTGTTTTACATTCATATATGGATATAGTTGTTCTTGATTAATTAGTTATTTATGTAGATAATCTTTATGTGGTATTTAAAAATATTGTTTTATACTTCCATTTCTCAGTCAATAGGAAAAATGATAACAATAGAATCAAGATTGTAAAAACATTATCAATTTGCATATAACTACAATATCCAAAAAGACAAACCATATATAGCTCCCACTAACAAAAGAGATTAAAATAGTCTAAAACACCCATATTAAAATACATGTTCTTTAAACAAAAATGAGTTGTAAATCTTTTGTTAGAGGATCAGTTAACATAAATTTAGTTCTAATATTTTCAATCATAATATCTTCCTTTTTGACCAAGTCCTTAACAGTATAATATTTGATCTCAAGTGTATAAATGCATTGCTGATCTTGTTATTTTTAAAATAAAACACAATTACAGTGTTGTCACATATAATGGAATAAGATCAATTATGAGCAATGAGTAATTTAACAAAATAATTAGCACATTACAAACTCACATTTGGGCAGAGTGTATAATGCACCATTATTTTATACAGCATGAAGTTTATAAAACGACAACAAGGAGAATTACATAAATTTGTCAATGATTCATCTCTTTTAGGTAGACAAATCCTTCAAATTATGCATCTCCATGATATCAAATATATAGAGACGATAAAAAGAATTACATATAATCTTCAAAGATCTATTCCTTTTGGGCAAACAAATAATTTAAATTATACATCTCTATTATTTTAACATAAAAGAAAATCACATATAACTCTCAAAGTTTATCTCCTTTGGGTAGATAAACCTTTTGAGTCATACATTCCACAATTTTCTCTAATATATTAATATAGAGGAGTTTTACACATAACTTTCAAAAAATTTATCCCCTTTGGGCAGAGAAATCTTTTAAGTCATACATCCTCATTTTTTAATTTTAGAATTTATTTTCATGTAATTTTTAAATTATTATGCACAAAAACCCCTTTTGGGTGGGTAATTGTATATATTAATTTTTATCAATAATGAGCTTCAACAATTTACAAATTTTCACAATGTGTAAATAATGTTCCATCTAATTAATACCCAAAAATTCATCAAATAATATAAAGCACTTTACGACATGTGCTTCTCAGAATCATATTGCATTTATCAAACAACAATTTTTGTCATAATTTTATGTGCATATTTCTACAATTAAGCATATAAGATTATCTAGTTAAACTAAAACAAGAAAGTATAGATAATCCATGCTAAATTAGGGAAAGTGAATATTGTCATCATATCCCTCATACACTATAATAAGTTTCTATAAATTAAAAATTAGAAAAATAGGCACAAAATTAATTTTTTATGGAATTAAATATAGATAAAAATAAATAATTCCAAATAAATATTTAAATATGCCAAAATTAAAATTAACCATAACAAATATTCATTAAATTAAAAAATTAGGTATGTTAAAAAAAAAATGGAAACGGGCCTCTAAGGACCCTACACGTGCTCCATGCACCATTCCATTCGTGTGGGGTTAATAGTTTGGTTGGAGATCTTTTTCAACCTCCACAATGTTTTAATGAATAAGAAAAATATCCCCCGACACGCATGATGTATATGTTACAAAAAATAATACTTGCAGAGACCAACTACAATTTGAAATTTTGGTTAACAATTATAGGAAAACATATAATTTGGATAACAAGTTCAATTTGGACTTTCCCTTCTCTTCACTGTGAGTTAAACAAAATCAAGAAAGTGAATTCACGTATAATTAAGACAATCTTGCATCCAATCAAAATCCAAGATAAATTAATGGAAGATAAAACCGAACTAAATCATCCATATTCAAGCTTCAAAGTTTTGGATCCAACATCCATGGCTGAAAATTTGATTTTCTCAATTTTGAGCCCAAAAAAAAACTCAGTCTAATGCAACTAAGTTGTTCTAAAACATGTATATAACGATACTCATATAATAATTTCTAACATACATCATTCAATTGGAAAAAAAATTCAAAATTTTTAGAACCCTTTCAAAATTATGAACCCCTAGAATTTCAAATTTGAAATTCTCACTCAATACTCAATAAAATTATACAAATTACATATGGTGAGAATATGTAGAATAAAGCTCTAAAGTTTCAAAATCAATTGATCTGTGCAGAAGGTTTTCATCCACTAATCATGCTCCAAAAAATCCAAAAAAATTATATGTCAAAGTTGAGACCTATATGAACATTTTTCATGAAGGAGTCAACCTCCAGATCTCAACATAGAAATTGGAAAAAGATTGACAAAAGCAATAGATGGACAACATGCATATCAAAACTGAATAGAACATTATTACAAATTACTAAACTGACTTTAGACATAATTTTGGATAGCAACTGACATCGGATCAGGGTGTTCTATGGCTTGTTAGAAAGCTCTTCAAGTTGATTCGAATGTCGTGAAGACGTCAAATACTAAAAGTTTGTTTACTAGCTCATTTCCAGACATGCATAGAGAGGTCCATCATTGATCCGAAATTGTAAAGCAATAATCATTCAAGAAATCAAACATATCATCATCACCATAGCTTATCCCTTTCATTCTAATGCATTATTTTTACCTATTTAATAAGTACTTTGATTTAATTTGACCCCAAAAAAATATTTTGATTGACTGAAGTCGCATAAGAAATTGTAAATCACCAAGCTCAAAACCAAAAGGAATAAACACGGTAAACATCATAATTGTATTTGTTAAAAAAAAAATTGGGTTTTCCAATTATATATGACTTGCTCTGATACTACATGTAGAAATTTTCAATATAAATAATCAATAAGTCAATAATAAATTCGATCTATATGTGATTGTAAAACACCAAAATCGATACGCATAGATGAATTAAAACATACCTCAAATGAATTAAAACATACATATTTGAGCTATAACTCCACTCGAAAAATTTTTATTATATTGACGGTAATTAGCAATTTATTGGAATGCCAGATCTTTCTTTTCATGACCTATTTCAGTATATCAGCTTTAATGGGATTCAAGCGACTGATAGGTATAACCTATCATTTTATAAGCCAGAGAGAGGACATATCCCTTCTATTACGGGCTTCTTTTAAACACAATTACATATACTTTATTGCTCAACTAGTCCCGTTATTAATAGATTTCAAAACTCAATTCAATAAGATCACTTAAGGATTTAACATATATTGGATTATCCATTAACCCGATTATTTAAAATAGAAAATTGATTAATTAATGTAAGCCTATTATAGAAAATTTCCAACACTTCACACTTAGCCTTGATGCAAACTATGTGGATAACTATTACCCACATCCCACGTTTTGTGATGAATCTATGTGGATATCTATTACCCACAATCTCCGAAATGTTATTATCCCTCAACCTCTCCACGTTGGTCTTCATCTGCATGAGTCTTGGCGCAATCCTCTGAACCGATTATCTTACTCCTTGGTTAAAATGCTCATCCACAACTTTGATAAAATAATTTGCAATCATTTACCACCCATCGATATGTGCCAATATTTACACCCATGTCATCAATAGCATGTAATATCGATCGATCTTCAATCCATTCAATTGGCTTTCTCCACGGATAACCAAACATGCTCATATAGTATATTTTCCACTATTTTCCTTTTTCTTCGCTAATTTTGAAGATTTAATATAAGGTTGTTGAGTCTACTTTCATTACTTACAAATAGTTATCACATGTTGATAATAACTAAAAAGCAAACATTTTTTGACGTCAATAACTATTAAGTACTTTCGATGGTTTGTCAACATGGCTCGAGTCATGTCACTATAGTGCAATTCATCATCTGTTGGTGCGATCATTATACTTATTTAAATTATCGCCAAAAGATAGCCCTACAATTTGACTAATTTTTCTCAACCAAATCTAACGAGATGGAATAGACAAATCGATAACGCAAAATATCCAAATAATATATATGTTCGAGAAGGGCGACTATCCGGGCTGGGCCGGTGATTAGATCGAGTGGGAAAGGGAGGTGCGCAGTGCGCACAGTGGAGCAAGACAGAAGGAAGGGGTGACGTGGAGGGCGGGGGTTGGACAGGGGGAAGAGGAATAAACGAGGCCCAGCAAAGGTGGATTCTCGGGATCGGATAATTCGGTAGAGATGAGGAAGCGGCCACGTCACCCGCTGCTGAGATCTCTCGTTAAGGAGACCAATTGCCAGCAATCCCTTTTGATTTCTTCTTATTTAATTAAATTAAATGGGGAAATATTATCGGTCTGGGTCATTGTCAATTATAAATTTATTGTAAAAAAAAGAAAAAGAAATTAGCCACGTAATGTTTCGAATGGGCCAATTGGAGATGATATAATGGGGAGTTGAACAAATCATTCCCCATTGGAATATAGAAAGTTTGAGAATCCTGTGATGTAATATATATAGTATTAACTACGATTGCACATACTATTAATAAGAAATGATCCGCTTTTTGATGAACCAATTTCAATGGTTTTAAAATATTTTAATCTGGAAATCGAACCAATCGTTCTCAACTCCATTTTTTGGTTTGTGTGAAAAAACAAAATCTAATAATGAAATTTTAAAAAAAGCACCATCTTACTTCAAAACCATATATTTTGGTGGTTATGCTATTGCTTTGTTTGTTTTTTTTTTCCTCTTCCTAAAACAAGCTTCAAGATCGATTCAACCTAAGAATTACGGTCATGGAATCGAGAACTGAACCGGTACTAAGCTAATTATAGGTTCACGATATCGAGAATCACACTATTTCTCCTCAAGACTTGAGTCGTGCCCGATGCTCAACCCCTCCTGTTAATACATTAGAAGTACAGCACTTTGGCTCAATGTATTCTCATGAATCTAGAATCAGGTGAGCTGCTGGTACAACCCGGAAAATGCTCTTGAAAATGCAAACTGGATTGAAAAGTACTAGTCCGAGTGTATCATATTCATATGATGTACATCACAGGGCGACGAATTTGATAGTGTATTGCCCTTTGGTCCCCGTTCGATCCCTGCATTGCACCGACCTAATCAACCCGACTAAGTGGATGATCGTTTTGAAATTTTAACAGCTCTTGCGTGAAGCTGGACAATGTCCGGGTGCTTAAAAGAAGGGAAATAGAAAGATGGTTAGCTCATCTACATTCTACAGAAGAAAAAATAATTTGTTGCGATGTGTAATTTTTTTTTTCTTCCCTCGAACAGACATGCCACGTGTCATTGTCGCCGATGGAGAACCCGCTCGTCGGGTGAGAACGCTGTTGAAAATTTTGACTGTGATTTTTAAGTATGGATAAATGGGTTTGTGATTACCTCTATTTTAGAGCCTCCCCATGAGCAAAGTATGACGTCCTGAATTTCGACTCATCTTGGGATATATGAAATGGTTAAGGAAGCACCACCCATCATAGGCAACATCAAGATGCTGGTCGAGACACTGCCAACAAAAATTTGCATTGTTGACTAAATTGCTGTTTTAGTATTATACGAGGGAGTGGTTTGCAAAGCCTTGTGTCTCTAGGGAGAGAACATAGACACCACCTACGTCTTCTCTTGAGAAGGAAACAGATCATCCCAAAAACAGAATTTGGGTTGTCTTGTTTACCTGCCCAAACAAAGAACGACAGAAGTAGATGATGACAGCACGAGAAATTCCTATTTTCACAGGTTAACAATCCATTCCAGCACCAGCTTTCAACCGGAACATTACAAAGTAACATGCAAGGGAACACGAAAGGTGCTGAGTTGCATTGGGGCTAGATCAATGAAGTTTAAACAAAGTTAAAGGGTGAGCCAAAATCACGCACTCTCGCATCTGTCCACACCAATAGACAAAAAATGACAAACCAGTGATCTTAAGGGAAAATATCTCTGATATCAAGTCAAAGAATCATACAAAAATTTCAATTGAAATCAATTGTTAGTACAACATCATCCTAAGATCTGACAGTCAGCAAAGAATTAGTCAGACAACAGAAACTACTTCAGCAGTCAGGATAAGTATGATATGTATAAGTTGCAAAGCAGACAAGCTCCTACTAATAAGTTAAACATTCATCTATCAGTATAGATCAGTTCGAGTAAATGAACAACTTCTTTGCCACTAGCTGGATGCCAGCATTCTGATGATAGTCATGGTGATCCAATGAGAAGCAAGCATCCACAAAGGTTCCAGTACTAAGCAAGGGCTTGATCTCAGTAGCATTACAGTGACTAAAAACAAGTTTTTCTGAACTGCCGGAAGATTCTTTTCGGTATATCTCAGTCTCAAATCTTGGGACATCCGCACTGACAGTTGGAATGCTGTGGGCAGAGAGAGGAAATTAACTTAGTCCCTAATAAGTATTCAACTGCCTTAACTCATATTGCAGATGCATATGTTTCATATATCTACAATGGATTAACACATCTAAGAGAGCAAAGGGCTTCCCACAACGTTTGAAAGTGTATTTCTAAGTAGGGGTGGATTGATTACCAAAAACTTGGAATCTATACATTTTCAGGCTGATTTTGGGTATTTGGAACCAGGACTCTTTGGAATCGGCCTAGAACCCAAACCGTCCATTTCCAGTTTAGACCTAGGAACTAGGACCCAAATTTTTTTTTTTTTCATACATTAAATTCATATAGGCATGATTGGTAAGTTAGCTTCCAATGGCAAAATGGTTGAAGTACTTCAAGGCTTTTTCAGCCTCCCAAGATCGAATCTCTTTTGTTGCAACATCTATTTACCTTTTTAGAAATAAGATTGATACCGGTTCAAAGCTAGTTTTAACTTGGAACAAGTCTCAGCTTGGGTAGACCAGTTCTTGGGTAAAACTAGCAGTTCAGAGAGTTAACCCAAGGGCTGAATTGGTCTTGGCCAGTTCTCAAGGTCTTTACTCACAAACCTACCCGGTTCACCTAAGACTGGCTGGTTCACCGATTAAATTGGGACTAGTGCTCATCCCTATTTCCAAGTACACTCACCTTTCGAATATATGAGAGAGGAGAAAGATCAAAAACCCCCTCTTCTCATTTACCCCTCATCTCCCAAAAAAGAAAAAAAACCAAAGCTTAAAGAAAAAGACCCAACAAGCCAAAAGCAACCAGATAAACTTGCATGGTTATTTTCTTTTATAGAGGATTATGTTCTCAGCACTAACAAGAATTTGACAGTTACTGAAGCTTGCCAAGATCCAAGGAAAGAATAGCAAAGCAGAGAACTTACTGAAGTCTTATAGTCGGAGAATTGACAAAGCCATCTTTCCTCCTCACGACAGGCCACCACTTAGAGCCGCTACCAGAATCAATAGATAATTTCTGTGCAATTCCATCACATGCATCAAGCACCTGACATAAGCTTGGAGATGTATCCACCACAAAACTAAATTTTGGGCGAGCAGGATTATTATTATACTTGTCACTAATACCAAAACTATGTCATTTGAAACAATTTTACCCTGAATTTTTTTCGTGCTATCAAAAACCCCAAATTATACCACTTGGGATAATTTTATCCTAAACTTTTTTTGTGCCACTAAAAATCTTAAATTATGCCACTTAGGAAAATTTTATTCTAAACTTTTTCTTGTATTACAAAAAATCCTAAACTATACCACTTGGGATATGTTTATCCCAAACTCTTTAACTAAAGGGCATTTTTGTCTTTTTACTTCTTCTGTTTTTATATATTTCTCCCCTCTCTGCCATGGCCAGAAGAGGGAAGCAGATGAGGGCCACCCTCGGCAGTGGTGGCATCCGATGACAGTGGCCCTCGCCAAGAAGGGTCGCCCCTGACCGGGGGAGGGTTGCCCTCGTCGGATCTAGTGGGAGCGGCCCTCACTTGATGCCAAGGAGGGTTGCCCTTGCTAGATCTAGTGAGGGCGTCCCTTGCCTAGCTCGACTCAGGCGAGGGTTGCCTCCCCTGCCTAGGGCGAGGGCTGCCCTCGCTTGATGCTGGGGAGGACTGCCCTCACCAAACACCGCCGCCAGCGAGAGTGGCCCTCGCTAGCTTCCCTCTGCCGATCAAGGAAGAGGGAAGAGGAAGAAAAGAAAAAAAAAGTAAAACTTGTTCTAGTTTTAACCTGGAACAAGTCTTAGCTTGGGTAGACTAGTTCCTAGGTAAAATTGGCAGTTCAGAGAGTTAACCCAGGGGCTGAATTGGCCTTGGCCAGTTCTCAAGGTCTTTACTCATAAACCTACCCGGTTCACCTAAGACCAGCTGGTTCACGGATTAAATTGGGACTAGTGCTCATCCCTATTTCCAAGTACACTCACCTTTTGAATATATGAGAGAGGAGAAAGATCAAAAACCCCCCTCTTCTCATTTACCCCTCATCTCCAAAAAAAGGAAACAAACCAAAGCTTAAAGAAAAAGATCCAACAAGCCAAAAGCAACTAGATAAACTTGCATGGGTTTTTTTCTTTTATAGAGGATTATGTTCTCAGCACTAACAAAGAATTTGACAGTTACTGAAGCTTGCCAAGATCCAAGGAAAGAATAGCAAAGCAGAGAATTTACTGAAGTCTTATAGTTGGAGAATTGACAAAGCCATCTTTCCTACTCACGACAGGCCACCACTCAGAGCCGCTACTAGAATCAATAGATAATTTCTGTGCAATTCCATCACATGCATCAAGTACCTGACATAAGCTTGGAGATGTATCCACCACAAAACTAAATTTTGGGCGAGCAGGATTATTATTATACTTGTTACTAATACCAAAACTATGCCACTTGAAACAATTTTACCTTGAATTTTTTTTCGTGCTATCAAAAATCCCAAATTATGCCACTTGGAGCAATTTTATCCTAAACTTTTTTTGTGCCACTAAAAACCTTAAATTATGCCACGTGGGAAAATTTTATTCCAAAATTTTTCTTGTGCTAAAAAAAATCATAAATTATGCCACTTGGGACACGTTTATCCCAAACTCTTTAACTAAAGGGCATTTTTGTCTTTTTACTTCTTCTTTTTTTTATATATTTCTCCCCTCTCTGCCATGGCCGGTAGAGGGAAGCCGGTGAGGGCCACCCTTGGTGGCGGTGGCATCCGGTGACGGTGGTCCTTGTCGAGGAGGGTCGCCCCCGACCAAGGGAGGGTTGCCCTCACCGGATCTAGTGGGAGCAGCCCTCATTGGATCTAGTGGGGGCGACCCTCGCTTGATGCCAAGGAGGGTTGCCCTTGCTAGATCTAGTGAGGGCATCCCTTGCCTAACCCGACTCAGGCAAGGGTCGTCTCCCCTGCCTTGGTCAACAAAGGGAAGCTAGCGAGGGCCACTCTCGTTGGCGGCGGCGTTCGGGTGAGGGCGGTCCTCCCAAGTAAAAAGTAAAATGACGAAAATGCCATCCAATTAAAAAGTTTGGGGTAAATGTGTCTTAAGTGACATAGTTTAAGGTTTTTCGTGGCACAAGAAAAAGTTCAGGATAAAATTGTCTCGAGTAGTATAGTTTGGGCTTTTTTGTGGCACAAAAAAGAATTTAGGGTAAACTTGGTGACATAGTTTGGGGTTTTTTATGATACGAAAAAATATTCAGGGCAAAATTGTCTCAAATGGTATAATTTGAAATTTTTGGTGGCATTTTCCCTAATAAAAATAAAAGAAATTAGCCACGTAACGTGGTGAATGGGCCAATTGGAGATGATACGATGGGGAGTTGAACATATCATTCTCTGTTGGAAAACAGAAAGTCTGAAAATCCTGTCATAATATACATATACTTGATCAAGCGTCAAAACAAATGCAATAGCTATAATAGTTATTGCACATACTATTAATTTGGAATGATCCGCTTCTTGGTGAACCAATTTTGATGGATTAACAAATTTGAACCTGAAAACTGGACCAATTAAATGGTGGACCAAATAAAAATAATATGTGGATTATCCGCATATGATATTTATCTAAAATCAGGATATAATAATCCATGTAATCAAATAATGATGGACAAGTTAATCTCCTAATTTCAATTTTCTTTTTCTAAAGCATATGGATAGAAAGATGAAGATCTTGTCTCACATTTTTAAACATCTAACTCAGCATATCATAATCCACACCATTAAATAATGCATGATTTGTTATATGAGCAAAATGAATGATTGTATTGAACATTTATCTATTGTTATGGACCACATTGAACAAATTATAACAATACAAAGATGACGTTGCACGTTCAAACAGATTTTTGGAATAATTTTTGTCATTTTCCCTACTTTGAAAGTCGGTGTGCTGCCTATTTTTCTCCCTGTTTCAGTTTTTGATTATCATTAAAAGTTTAGACTAAATAAGGATGCCAACCATGTTCGTGACTCATAAGGAACTCGTAATTTTTCTAACCAGAGTTGAGTGATGATGTCGGGCATGCAGCTCAGTGTGCCTCCAAGGACCATCCAATCACCGCCACCCTCGCTGTTGGTTGGATGCTTGAACATCACGCCTGTGCACGAGACGTACACGTCGAACACGGGCACCCACCACGGACCCAAGTGCAGTCTCCGCTTGGCTTTTGCCACCACGTCGATGGTGACCTCCTCGCCCCTCAACGTGCTCACCAGGCCCTTCACGTCCAAGTCATTGACGACTGCTAGGTTTGACAGGGCCTCGGCTCGGACTGTGGTCACGTTGCCAGGGCCTTAAGTGAAGGCGGGAAAGAGGGAGGGACAAGAAAGAGTGAGATGGCCAAAACTTTAAAGGAGCTTCATGTGAGTGTACTTGACGGTGATGAGCTTACTAGGGCTCTTGACAGAGATAGAGATGTTCCATTGGGCCAAACGAAGCAAAGTGGTAGTGATCTTTAACTTGGATCGTCGCAAGGTGAGTACATTCTTTTTAGGAAGTCTAATGAATTTCTCCAATTAGACATGACTTTAATCTCGCCGGCTTTCCCCCATAAAATTTAAAAAAACAAGTGAGTCTGTCTGATTTTGCTATGCATCCCTTATTGTTTTCCGTTTGCATAGCAGCCAAACATATTGTACGAGTCCTTCAGATTGTAGGACTCCCTTTTTTTTTTTTTTTGGAGATTTAGAATGACGTTTGTCACATTTTTATGGCCTTTCGTCTCAACAGTTAAAACCTGGAATTGGTGAATGATGAGTTGTGGTGGCAAGGTTAGTAATGCGTCTCCAGTCCAAATTAGCTGTTCTTACAGAAAGCAAAACCAATGGTCGCTCCTTTACAATCAGAGGGAAAGCTTTCTAGATGTTCTTTTTAACTGCTAATAGTATCATCAATGGATGCTCATTGTGTTCTTTTCTGATTCGTAACTTCAGTTTGCTTCTGATAAGCTAGCACGATGTGGAATGGGTGCAGGTCCTCTTCAATGAAGATGAAGTTCCAGAAATGGAATCCCACCATGGAAGTGACCTGGATAAAACCTAACCCAAACCTTAGTAATCGACCAATTTTTATAGATCCAAGCCTGGTGAAGAAGCCGGACAAGGCTAAAGTGCCGAACAAGAGTCTCAAGTGCAGATTATGTTTGGAAATCACCGGGAGGGTGCAGCACGAGTTGAAACACTACATGGTTGATGACCTCAAATGGAAAGTCTTGGAAACTCATCATTATTATATGATGGCATATACCCGTACGGTAGTTCGTTCGCTGGCTTTTTCTCATCAAGTCCACATATATATATTTTGTTACCTATTTGAAGCAGGAATTGCAAAACGAGTGTCCTGTATTAAGTGGTCTGTTGTAGTTAAGCATGTGTGTCTAGACAAATAGTCAGAATGCGCGTAATAATACATCGTCAGCAAAATGCTCGGAGAATTTGAGAAGGACAATCAAGTTGGAAATAACAGTGGGCAAACACCAGCATATGACTAGAGAACCTTTAAGCAATTAAGGAACAGTAATCGCAAACTAAGAGAGAACCCGAAAGATTGTTCCTCATTGTGAGATCTATGGAATTAGGGAATGACCTGTGTAGAAAAACCCTAGCTCCGGCAAGATTACACCGATAGAGATCCACTAAAGTAAGAAACAAGGTATAATGAAATTCACACGGAGCCAAACACCTCTTGCCTTGCCTCCTTTTCCACTGGAAAAGATGTATGAGCTTCGAGATTGTATGCCGATGCATGATCCGAAAGTTAAAAGGACAAAGTCCTAAGTAACAGCATTTGAAACTAAGAGAAATACATATTTTAGAAAGAAGGACGACATAAGCCAGTAACAGCTTTTGAGACTCAGACAGAGGCCTCAAAAGTTCCAAGTATTTTCCGAAGCAAAAAGGCTAGGAAAGACAACTCCATCCGATGTCCAAATTTGTAGAAGCCACCAGAGTCTCTAGAATCTGAAAAAAAAAAAAAAAAAACATTAGAACAGAATCAAACCTTGTTTATATCAACATAATAAAGTAGACAATATGATTACTGTTAATGTGAAAAAGAAATGAATTTTAGGAATATTTTCTTCATTAGTTTCTGTTATTTGGGACTGCAAAATTCGTCGATCATGGAAGATATCTCTTCTTCGAACTGGAAAGTCTGTATCAGAAAATAAGAAAACCGACATCCTATCTCTGGAAAAATGGAAATCAACACCGACAATCTTCTCTGCTGCGCCGTCGCACAAATCATGGCAACGGTCTCTTGATCCTAAAGGTGGACAGAGCCGATCTCGATGGACATGTTGCTGCTGATGCTTAGCCTCCTTGACAGAGCTCATTTCTGATGGCGGAGCTTCACGCGACATTGAGCTGAGCCTATGCCTCGGGTATGGAAGTCCGCATTGAGCTACGCCGATGTGTTGAATTTTTTTTGCGAATTTTTTTTAAAATTGCAGAAGCAAAATATAGTCATTTGGCTTAAAAAATAACTTTTTTAAAAACACTTGCAGGATGTGTTGAATTTTTTTGCGAAATAATTTTACTATTGCAGAAGCAAAAGTTCCAGGAATAACCGAAGGGAGAGGGGGAGGGGGGG
>CM026411.1:3549248-3580654 GCA_014858505.1 Corymbia citriodora subsp. variegata
CAGTCTGGATCGGAGATGAGGAGTTCAGGAGTTCTAGTCGGAGATCAGTGAGGTCATTCTCGCCATCCCCGATGGCCTCGAGTTGTGCCCGATCCAGATGGTCCTCGAGGAGGACAGACCTAGCTTCCTCAAGTGCCCCCACGGATCCTGAACTGGTTAGTCCAGAGGGTATCTGGTTCTCGCCGGAACCGGACCTGGTCCACAGCCCTAACTTAAGCATTGGGCGGCTTCTGATTTATTTCATATTGCTCATCAACCTCAATGGGGAAGAAACAACTGCCCCGATTCGATCACTGTAACACGAAACTAAGGAGGAACTCATACTTACTAGAATTGAGTGAAGATGTCGGGCGTGCAGCTCAGGGTGCCTCCCAGAATCATCCAATCACTACCGGCCTCACTGTCAGCTGGAGTGGTGAAGGTCACGCCCATGCATGAGATGTATGCGTCAAGCACGGGCACCCACCACGGACCCAAGTGGAGCCTCCGCTTGGCTTTCACCACCACGTCGATGGTCACCTTTCCGCCCTTCAACGAGCTCACCAGGCCAATCACGCCCAAGTCATTGACAATCGAGATCATTGACAGGGCCTTGGCTCGGACAGTGGTCACATTGCCGGGGCCCTGAGTGAAGGCAGGAATGAGGGAGGGACGAGAGAGAGCGAGTTGGCCATCGAAACTCAAGACAAGCTTCATGCGAGTGTACTTGACAGCGATGAGCTTGCTAGGATTCTTGACAGAGAGAGCAATGTTCCATTGGGCGGTGACGAGGGAGGTGGAGATGTCGAGGGACGAGACGGAAGAGCCTGGGTTGAGATGGAACTCGGGGGGCATTAGGGCGGGTATTGCCAGGAAGACGACCATGAGGAGGCCGAGAATAGCGGGTATGGCGTATGAGGCACAGCGGAGGATGATCCCCCTGTACCGGTCGGACCGCGGCGGCTCCGGTGATGCCGGATCATTATCCGCATGGGGATGGACTGGGATGGCGTGTGGGTCTGTCATTTGGAGGATCTTTCTTCTCCCTGCAAGCTTTGTGTGAAGTTTAGTGAGGAGGGCGCAAGGATGGCAGGATTTACAGAGGGAACGCGGATTTTGTCTGTGTGGCACATGGGGCCGCCTTAGTACGAGAAAATCTACGGTCGAATTTGGACAGGGATATCCCGTTCATTACGAAGAAGGCTTTTCGATCCGATCCGTCGAGTTGTCCCATGCTTTTCGATCCGATCCGTCCATTCTTTGACATCTTTAAAAGTTTGGCTTGTTCCTTTCTTTTTCCTTTTTATTTTTTTTCTTGGTTAGCTAGGCCCTTCAAACGAGGCTTTCCGAGGAAATGATCGGAAACCTACATACGTGTCCTTTTGATAATCTTTTTTCCAGAATTCTTAGTTTATTTTCAAAACCCATACATTTTAACCTTGTTATTGCTGAATTTAAAGTTTCTCTGTCTAGAAACTTAAGAAGAATTGCTTATGCAGATTAAATGAACAATGCGATCCCTTGGCAAGTTTTTAACGACGTTTGTTTTTACCATAGATTTTTGTTATTATCAAATTAATAATTATTTTTGCTAGTGTTGAGGCATTTGGAAAAGTGAAGCAAGACTGTCCTTAATAATATTAAATCCAACGAGAAATAAAAAGAGACAGGTACAATTAAGAGAGAGAGAGAGAGAGAGATGGGAAGGGGACAAGGCTCTATTTCTTTGGCTTGGGTCTGCATCCGCGAACAGACTGTTAAATCATGAAGCTGCGATTTTCTTCAAACGCACTTGACAGGCGCCTGCCAAACACGCCTGTCAAAACATCCCCGTTAAATTCCGACATTGCTGATCAGAGAGAGAGAGATCCCCGTTAAATTCCGACATTGCTGATCAGAGAGAGAGAGAGAGAGAGGCGAGGGCGGGGGGCGATTTTACTGTTTTACCCCTCGTCACTTTTTTTTTTTAAAGATAATATTGCCCTTACCTTTGAATTTACCGTTCTGTCCTTGGCCAGTTGTGACTTATTATTTTGTCCTTTATCTGTGAATTTCTTGTTCTGCCTTGTCTTGTAAATATTTTTGCTATTTTGGCTTTGCAAGCAATTTGTGGATATTTTGTGTAGAAATTAAATGTCTAATAATCCGTATATAATTTTATTTAATTAGAGAATAACCATGGCTTCTATAATTATCTTAAATTATATATATTAAGATGTTTTGGATCACATATTTAAAAGGAGATTGATTGTAATTAATCATGTTAAAGTAATAAAAAATTTTCCCACGTGAGTTATTATATTAATATGATTAATTAGGATGAAATATCATATTATTTTTCTTAATTTACGCATAGGGATTAAGAAAAGGAATATAATATGATAATTTCTTTATAAAGTAATTATAAATCTATTTAAATTAAAAACTTAGCCCACATACAATTTTTATGTTGTGTGATTCATATCTTGTGACATGTTTTGCATTGGTAAAGTGTGATTTATGTATATTTGCCTCAAATTTTTGATATAAGCATGTTTGTATAGCATGCAGTTTTACAACCTGTAAATTTTTCTGATTTCAACGTTCCCGAGTTAAACAATGAAAACTATAAAGTTTGAAAGGAACTAATCATTCTTTAATTGGAGTGCATGGATATTGATTATGTTATTCGAAAAGATGAACCATCTGCCCTTACTAATAATAGCACTCCAGCTAAAGTTACTCTTTATGAATAATGGAAGCGGTCTAACTGCTCTTTCTTTTTCTTCAATGCTTCTCGAGGAAATGATCAGAAACCAACGTGTCCGCTTGATAATTCTTTTTCCCAAAATTCTTAATTTGTTTTCAAAACCCATACATTTTAACCTTGTTATTGCCAAATTTAAAGTTTCTCTGTCTAAAAACGTAAGAATTGCTTATACAGATTAATATAACAATGAGATCCCTTGGCGAGTTTTTAACGACATTTGTTTTTACCTTAGATTTTCATTATTATCGAATTAATAATTATTTTTGCCAGTGTTGAGGCATTTGGAAAAGTGAGGCAAGACTGTCCTTGATAATATTAAATCCAACGAGAAATAAAAAGAGACACACAAAAGCGGGGAAGTGGCGGTGAAATATTGGGTTTCATTAATTATGCCCAATCAAAAAGTTAGTAGCGCAGCAATTCGTGGTCGCGTGTTAGCGGGGCCCACCGTTTGGATTTTTCGAACGACGACAATCAGTTCCCTTCTTCCATTCACGCCCATCCTCTCTCTCTCCTTCACCTCTCCTTGAAAAACACAGAGACGAAGAATAGAGAAGAAGGGTATTTTGAAATAGTTGAATTATTAAAATGCGTCATTATTATAAATAAATTAGTATGTTAAAAAGTCTTCTGAAGTAATATTATCTATTTTCTCAGAACAATTGTTCTTTTCTTCACGTCAAACCAGGGACAATTCCACCAACATCTTTCAAAATCGCGAGTTCAACGGACAACTTGAACCCCAACAACTTTCACATACATGCCAATTCACGCGATATACAAGATTGGTATATCCTCCAATTTTCTCTACCCTTCGCTTGAGAGAGCCTCAAATCGATTTTGTCTTATAACTCTAGGGATTACTACTGTGTTTTTTCCCTATAACTCTTGAATTAAATGACCTGTAGCCAGGATAAGGTTTCCTATAAAAGCTAAGAAAAAATTTCGATTTAGGTAGAGAATCGTACATTGACAAGAAAAAACATTTGATGTATTGGTCTTTTCCCCATTTTCAAAGTGAGGAGGACACGTAACCACACCTGCTCGTTTCGTATCCTAGTTTGACTCCATAATGCATTCCTAAAAGAGAGTATCTAAAAAGATGGTCCAGCGGAGCAGCAGCGCCTTTTCTGTCGGCTGAACAGGAGAGAAATGGCGAACCTGTTTTCGAGACCTCCCTCTTGCATTCCGGAGGTTAATAACTCAACTAATGCTTATTAAGATTTAACCCAAGCTCTCCTAAGCCCACCAATTCACAACTTATAATTCGAGTATTTAACTTGTAATTCAATTTCATTTAAAAAAGAGTCGCCATGAATCAATTTAGGTTGGATTGATTAAAAACCCAAACAAAAAATTAAGAGAAATATATTACTCCTGCGCAATATGAGAAATTAGAGAGCTTGATGAAATCACTCATTTGGTGAAGATGTTTTGAACTTCCCTGTTTTGATAAAATCCTCCATAACCAGCTTAACATTGTCCACTTTCAGTCACAATTCGCTTGAATTTTTCCAACTTGCCTACCTTCATATTGGCAGAACAGCGCTTACAAGTCAATGTAGTATTCTGATGTTTATGGCTTGTTACCATGCCGAGCAATGGCCATGTTCAGTAGCTAACCTTTCTTGCAACCGGCATCCGGCAACCCTAATTGCCATTTAAAACCTGCATCTTCTTCTGGTGCTGTATCAAAATAGCAGGTGCTGCAGATGAGTAACTCAAGTTTGTGACGCTAGGTGCAGGCACATCGAATTAAATTCAGAAGATCTCTTTCCTAGGAAAATACAAGGTTGTGTTTGCCGTTTTCATTGCTGGTAATATCAGGAGCAGTTGCCTGATGGTCGAGACGGTCCTGCTCAAGCAGCAAGTGCAAAACCGAGAAGGATGGCCAGGGACATCTGTGTGATGAAGATGACATGATGGGTCCAAGTATCAACAGAAATGTCCATTAGAAAACCTCTCTCTCTCTTCCTGGTAAAAAGACATCACGAGTTCAGTCAACCATCGACGGATAATCGTTTTTCCATGCGAGCAGAACTATCGGCTTTAAGTAAAAAAGTTCACAAATGGCGGACCTTCTAATAAACTATTGCACATTGCTCTGAAAGTTGATTGCTGCTAAGATTTTCCGAACGAAATCATAGTGTGTAAATGGCTTTTATATTGAAGAGTAGCTCACTGGTTGTCAAAATTGAATCTGCAGCTATCAGCTCAAGCAAGCTAGATAGCTATCAGTTAGTGCTCTCCCCATCCACTTTCTCGCCATATTGGGCTACCCTCTCCCTTCAGCAGACAGGATTAAACCAACTTCTATGAATTGTGATCTGAACATTGAATTCTGACTACTTGTGCTGGAACTAATATCTCTTGCTCAAAGGAATTGCTTTTGGCGATCAAGTCCTGCAGCGACAACGTTTCATCAGACTGTGAAATCAACACGCTCTCTTTTGAAGTCTGCAGAGGCATCTAGCACGATGTAGTCTTCAGGGTACAAATTCTATGGTGAACTTGAATCATATAACAGAAGAAGAAACAAGCTTGCTTCATCCTGGCAAATATTATGCTGCTCACTCTCAAAGAAGAATCAGACACGTATTGGCCAAGGTCAGTTGACGGGCCAATCTGACTTCGGAAAATCAGCCACTTCAATGGTATCCAGGTGCCACATTACGGCATGTCGTCAATAACACATTGCAAATTGTTTTACGACGATTCATGGTAACCGAGTGTAAGGAATCCTTAGAAATTCCAGAAGAAAATCAGACAAGCACCTGTTGATCTGTGATGATATCATGATCCAACAGTTCAACATGCATAGTGGAGACTCGAGATGTTCAACTGCTTACAAGCACGAGATCTGCTAAGGAAACAATGGGATATCCTTGCAAACAAAACTGAACACTAAGTCGAGATCGTAGGAGTTTAAGTAGAGAAAAATGACGACCCCGACGAATGCCACCATGTATGATCCTGCGAAACTCCACAAGAAGGCATCTTTACAGGACTCATCATCTCCGCTTCATCAAAATTCGAATTGATTCTTTGTGTCGGGTGTCTTGCCAAATAAGTTGTTGTGAGCAAAGCTAAAAGTGAGAGTATGTATAGCTCTGTTGACTCAGTTGTAGGAGAGGTCTAAGCTCTGCTTCTGGAATCGGTCTTGTCGAATGGTCATGCAACAGATTTAAGACATATATTGCTCAAATAACAGGTTTATAGAGAACAGAGCCCATCAAATTATCGTGCTGAGAGATCCATTCCAGACAGATTTCCCAGGAAGTTGCCCTTAAAGGATTCCAGTCAACTCAATGACATGAAGGTCACTTCTTCCAGTTCATCCAAAAAAGCACTTGTACCACTATCATCACGCAGAGATGATAAGTCGAGTTGACCCTTGTACCAGCAGAGCTGCCAATACCCAGGTGTTTTCACTTAATATTTCGAATGTCAAATCTTCTAAACAAGAAGGAACCTCTTCAGAAAAGCCATTATAAGAGCGATTCAGAATGCTCATCTTCGTCAACCGACAAAGAGCTAGAGGGATTGAACCTTCAAAGTGGTTTCCTTAAGTAGAAGAACCTTCAAGTTTCAAAGTGAACTGATCCAGTTGGACATCTCACGCGTCGATGCATCTTCCCATACATCCTATGCGACAATGGACAAAAGGAACTCAGGAAAAGGCCCGATGAGCTTATCACTTTGTAGATACGAGAACCTAAGAAATACAACATTGGCACAATGCGGTATATTTGGACCGAGATTTGTAAGTCCAAAGGTCTAGGAAAACAAGAGAATCCGATTTGCAAAAAGCTTAGAGACTAGAGGACCTTCTAATAAGTTGACACAACGATCAACATAAGACGTCGTTTTAAGTAAAGTTGTCCACATCCGCATTTCATATAGGACGGTGCGACAATGGACAAAGCTCTAGGAAGGAACTCAGGAAAAGGCCCGATAAGCTTATCACTTTGTAGATACGAGAACCTAAGAAATACAACATTGGCACAATGCGGTATATTTGGACCGAGATTTGTAAGTCCAAAGGTCTAGGAAAACGAGAGAATCCGATTTGCAAAAAGCTCATAGACTAGAGGACCATCTAATATGTTGACACAATGATCAATATAATACGTCGTTTTAAGTAAAGTTGTCCACATCCGCATTTCATATAGGACGGTCGATGATGATTGGACAGCAATTGTTGGAATGACTATATTGCAATTTTGTGTAAAGGTTTAGCATCATATTGACAAAATCAAATATTTATGGTGACAGGTTTAAGATTGATTTGATAATTATCCCAGTTAAATTAAGGTGGAGCTCAAGCGGTAGAATAGTGGTCCGGCGATCCATGCTTTTTTCATCATAGGAGCAATTCTTGATACCCAATCCTGCATAGTATAGGATTATTGAGACGCTAAAACCCGACTGGTTTGATGTTGCTGATCGCATCCATCGGAAAATTCACTGTCTTGTGTTAAAATTTACAAAAAAATTTGAATGCTGGATTCCTTTTGGTTGTGAATAAACTATTTTTTCTCAATCCTAGACCAAATCAAATCTCTTGATATTCAAATTAGCATAACAATGGATACAATATTAACACTCTAGGAGTCGAGCGTTCAAAATGCATAATCAAGATTCAAATGCTTACAATGCTATTAAACAAAGATTCTCCACTATTTCATCGTATTTTTCCATCACGAAATGCTTAGAAGGACAATCTCTATTGGGGAAATGATGGGATAAGCTTACAAACAAGATTGAACAGCATGTACCGATAGTACGGGCTTAGGTAGAGAAAGAGAACCACCCCAAGGAATGCCACCACATATGATCCCGCAAAACTCCAAATAAAGGCTTCCCTCCAGGAGTCATCCTCCTTGGTTTGATTAAAAGATGGTGGTGTCACAGGTCCTGGATTTACACAGCTTGTTAATGGTGGTCCACAAAGAAGAGGGTTACCTATATAACTTGTTTCCTCAAAAGTTCCAAATTGATTTTTTCGATCCAGTGTCCTGCCTGACAAGTTGTTGTGAGCCACACTAAAATACGACAGGAAATTGAGATTTGTTAGTTGTGGAGGGATGGGGTCAGTTAAGCTATTATAGGACAAGTCCAAACTCTCTGTATTTTGTAAATTGGAAAATGTTTCTGGGATCGGTCCCATCAAATGATTGTGTGATAGGTTCAATGTTCGAAGTTCACTCAAGTAGCCTATCTCTGGAGGAATAAAGCCCGTCAAATTGTTCCGTGAGAGATCCATTCCTGACATGAGGCTTAGAATGTTGCCCTTATAAGATTCCAACCTACTCTTTGTGATGAAGTTTATTTCTTCTAGTGCATTGATATTAGTACTCAATACAACCTCTTTACTATGATATACATACCCCGACATCAATGCAACCCTCTTGTTGCGTGGTTCCCAATACTCTGGCCGACCTACAACAATTGGTGGTGGAGATAACCCAAAGTATCCAAGTGTCAAACCTTTCAAACAAGGAGGAATTTTCCCAGAAAGATTATTACTGGAGAGATCTAATATGCTCATATTTTTCAATAGACATAGATCTAGAGGAATTGAACCTTTGATATTGTTTCCTCGCAATAGAAGAACCCTCAAGTTCTGAAGTGAACTGACCCACCTGGGGATCTCACCTGACAATGCATTGTGCCTAAGATCCAATGTGACAATTGATGAAGCTCTAGAAAGAAACTCAGGAAAATGCCCAGCAAGTGTGTCATTTGATAAATGCAAGAACTGCATATGTGTAAAGTTGGCACAAGGGGGTATATTTGGCCCAAGGTTGTTACTTGAAAGGTCTAGAAGATTGAGATATTTTAACTTGCAGAAGCTAAACGGCAAAGGACCTTCCAGTAAGTTACTTGCCAACATAAGCCCTTGCAAGGATTGAATATCTCCAATCCAATTGGGAATTGTTCCAAATAAGAAATTATGACTTACATCCAAAACATTCAAGATTGAGCTATTTAATATATTGGGCGATATGTCCCCTGTGAAACGATTGTTATCTAGATACAAAGCACTCAAATCTATCAAATTACAGATCCTCGGTAACATTTGGCCTTGCAAATTGTTGCTAGATAGTTTCAAAATATAAAGTGACATATTCGCCAATATCTCTGGTATTTCTCCCGTGAAGTCATTATTCGACAAATCCAATAATCTTAGAAATTGCATATTGCCCATTGAGGGAGGGATTCCACCTCTTAGTAAGTTGTTTGAAACATTTAGATATCGCAAATTTGGGAGGATAGAACCAATCCAAGATGGAAGCTCTCCTTCAATAGAATTAGCAGACACATCGAACAACCACATGTCGGCAAGACTCAAATTGGAAGACAAATGAAAGGCACCTGATAATATGTTGCCTGTGAGTTCCAACCATTGCAGATTTACATTGTTGTCTAGTAGCCAGTTTGGGAAATTTCCTATCATTCCATTGTGGTTGAGTTGAACACCTCTCAAGTCATACTGTCCCATTAGAAAGCTGGGAATTACGCCATTGGCATCTTTGTTGAGTACACAGTTCGATAAACCAAACTCTTTCAGTTGAAATGAAGGAAACCAAATGGGGTCTTCTGTATTTACTTCCAGATGATTGTGGTTATTGAGGAGGTGGAATACCTCAAGATTAGAATTATTGGCTAGGGAAGCGAGCGAAAGTGAGCCTTCAAAAGCATTTCCAGATAACACAAAGTATTCAAGTGACTTGAGATTATAAAGGAGACATGAAGGAATGGCCCCATTGAAATTGCTATATTGAACATCAAGTGCACGGAGTGAGGTCATATGGCATGAGCATGAAGGAAGAGGACCCTGAACTCCATTTCCAATAATTTGCAGCTCCTCAAAGTTCCTCAATTCACACAAGCCTGTTGAAGTGGACACTAGTATCATGTTATATACACTCTTTAATTATCCTCTATGATACACGTTTATGAAATCTACATGATAGAGCGATTTTACATCAATTCTTTTCTCCTTCAATACACCATTTGTATCGATATATAGTTTATAATTAGTTTCCTAATTTCATTTGTTTGTGAATTATGTGTTGTCATCTTGTTTAAACCTTTTTTAAATCATTTGTTTGTTATATGTGGGCTATCAAGTCATATAATATTTTATCAATCTTTTAATATCATTTATTTCTTAAATAAAGAAAAAATGCTTTATTAAATGGGTATCCATACTTAATTCGACTTAGTTTGTTCCTATACACTAAGTGAGAGGAATGATACCAAATATAAGAGTTTCTTTTTTCCAAATGTAATGATAGTAATAATCTAACTATCAAAGCCATCATAATTATGCACTTAACATTACTTATTTATGATATATTATGAATATATATCATTTTTGTTCTATAGACTTTTTATAATAATAGATAATGTTTTCTATTAATATGGTAATAGTTGATTTCTATTTTCCGATATTCATTTATTTGTAAACTATGACAGTAGTTACCAATAGTGATAAATGAAAGCATATTCATGAAAGTACCTTCCAATAACTTCGATGCACTCAATCCACCAAAACCGATGTCTAAGGCCTTAAGAGATGTTATCCTCGCAATGTCAAGGAGGGCATCGTTGACCAAATTGTTACCCAAAAGATCCAACACCTCCAGATTTGGACCTATGATTGGGCCAAAAAGGCTCTCAAAATCGAAGGTTGCATATATACAAGGCATGCTGTTCTATTTTACACGTACCTTCAGGCTGATTTGAAGATAAATTTTGGGCCTCTGTCGAAGTTTGCTCATACAATGAGGGGACTTGCTGTAGATTATTGTCAGATAGATATAGCCTCTTCAATTTCTTCAGGTTTAACGTTCCGTTTAAATCTGATTATGAAAAGATCCATGAATGCGTTTTGGTTAACTAATTATTTATAGATATCTTATGTCTAATTAATATTGAGAATAATCATATGCTCGTTATGAGGAGAATTGTTTTATAAGCAAAAGCTAGATGGTCCATCATTTACAAGCATCAAAATAAAAATAAAAAATAGTCTTGTGTTACATGACTTTGTAAAACAATTTCATAAACAAGTAACATGCCTCTAACAATATCTATTATACATAGTTAACTAGCAAAGCTGAGAGAATATTCTCTCATGTGCTCCCTATGTAAAAGTTGATTTCACCTCTATAATTGCCACGTGGCATAATACATCGCATAATTTTGACATGTGAGTCATATTCCACCGACAAGCATTAGTTTGTTTTGCTAGGACGATTTTCCATTTTGTGCTTGCCGTGCGACTTTTGACTTAACCCTCATTCGACCAATAAGCATTAGTTTAATGATTTATCGTCTCCAAACTTCTATCTATTTTGAGTTTAAATTTCAAAAGATAAATAAAAGGAAAATTTTAACTTCAAGTCTTACAATAAAATTTTTTAACTTGCATTATGTCGTTAGCTCATACCTCAATTTAACTAATAAAAATAAGGGTTAAAGATGGAAGCTTTTAGTACAAGATTTGAGCCCCATTTCTTTGAAACAATTTTCAGAAAAATTACAAAAAAATTCTTAAACCTATTATAATTGTGCCAATTCAACTTTAACCCTTTTTTGTTTGTCAATTGAGTTCTAGATTTTTTGCATTTATATCAATTCAATTCATTCAGTTAATTTTGGTTGAAAATCACTGATATTAACGTTAGTCATTTTACATGACGCAGCTAACACTGAAGTAAATTTTATAATTTTATAATATTTTTTTCTAATTTTTTTATTAATTTTTTCTTTTTCCTTTTCCTTCCTTCTTTTCTTTTTCTTATTTGCAAAGCTCGAGAGAAAGTAAAAAGTATAAGTAATAAAGACATTTTGGTCCACTTCCAAACAAGTGCCCTTCAAGTCAACTTTGTCGGGCTGCAAAATGCGAACGAGTCCACACTTTGACACGCCATTGCTTACCGAGCTAATTTTATTTTTGCTCTTCGAGTCTCTTGATTAATTTGTGATACGTGCAACCAACTACTTTTAAGGTATCATTTATTTTGTGAAAAATAAAAAAAAATTAAATATATTTTTAAAAAATGATCATTATACATTAAAAATGAATAAACGAAACATATTTAAACATAAATTGTTATCGATATTTTTATCGATTAATTATTCTAGAAAATACACATGACTATTTTAAGAAAATATTTTTCGAATTATTTATATTCCATGAATCAAACGATGCTAAGAATTGTGTCATTTGCACAATCATGTACCGTCGTTAATTCACTTAGGGTGCGTTTGTTTCACGAAAATCGTACCATTTTTAGAAAATATTTTTCAGGAAATTATTCTCGTGCAAAATAATTAGTTTTCCTATATTTGGTAATATGTGATGGAAAATGTTTTCCAGAAAATCATTTTCCACAAAAAAGAAAGGACCTAAAGACCTAATAAAGAGGGAAAGTGTTTTCCCCTTCCAACGCACAGGAATTTATTTTCCTAAAATAAAACATAATATTTTTTGTTGACCGGAAAGTATTTTCCATTGACTAAATTATTTTTGAAGAAACAAACAACGGAAAGTCTGGAAAACACTTTCCAGAAAATATTTTCATTGAAACAAACACACCCTTAATCCCACTTTATATTATATTGCTCCCTAGCATGACATCTCCTATTATTCAAAAAGGGTAAATAAACAATTACTTAGAAATATATTTGAAAAAGAAAGAAAGAGAGATTGAGATTCACCCGAGAGATGATTTCCACTTAAATCCAGCACTTGAAGTTCCTCTAGAGGAAGGAACAAAGAGGCGTTAATAACCCAATTTCCCAATTCCGGATCGCGGGTAAAATTCAGATACAGTTGACCCACTCGCAAAGTGGCGTTGTCGCACACGACACCTTCCCAGCCACAACAGTCGCCGCCGCCGCTGCGCCACGACGGAAGAGAAGACCCGTTTGGGTGGTTGATGGCGGCCTTGATGTCGAGCAGCGCATTCCTCTCTTCTTCCAAGCACCCCATGCCACCACTCCCCATCATCACCAGCAACAGCCAAGTCCATCGCATGCACCATAGAAGACACTTCATGTTTATGTATTATGTGGTGTGTTTTGTGCTGTCTGCTTCTTCTGCTTCACCATGTGCTTGATTTATATACGCAGAGTCTTCCCATTTCGAGCATTAATCGCGGCCAGACTGTTGCCAAGAAATGTTGGAACCAAAGAACTAAAGAAAATGGTAACGTTTGCAAAATTTTGGAACGATGCTCAAATGAATACTGGAAAAAAAAAAACAATAGAAATGGAAATATTTTCTAGTGGATTCAAGACGTCATTATAAGTCTGAACTCCTCAATATTTTTAAGTGGTTGGGCACGTACACAATGGACAAATATTAAATGAGGAACACACAAAAATCTACAACAATAACAATGAAAGTCTACAACCAGAAAAAAAAAAAAGAGAGCATAAAGCAAAAAGCGATGCTTGCAAGACAAGTTAGCACCCTTCAACAAGGCATGCGTTGATGAAGGAGAGAAAAATTGGACGTAGAACCTTCTCTCCTTTCCTTTCTTTTCAAATCCCTTTGCGGTAAAATTTATGAGGAAAGAATAAAGGAAAAAGCGATGCCTACGAGACAAGTTAGCACCCTTCAACAAGGCATGCGTTGATGAAGGAGAGAAAAATTGGACGTAGAACCTTCTCTCATTTCCTTTCTTTTTCAAATCCCTCTGCAGTAGAATTTATGAGGAAAGAACAAAGGAAGCTCAGTTTTGACTTTGAACTCCTATATGTACAAGTTGTTCTTTTTGTTCTTTCCATCTGTCTTCGTGTGGCAAGACATGTGCAAATAAAATAAATCTTCAACAATCAATTTCATATTATTTTAACAGGAAATGTCAAATAAATGAGTATTCGTTTGGGTTCGTTGAAGTACGAATAAGGCCATTCAAAATCGATTTGATAAAGCCTGATCATTTGTCACCGTCTCAATTACACTTGTCTTGCTAATCACGGTTCCTGGATCTAGGTCATGTATCATGATGCTTAGTAGTCAAATGGTTCTTTAATTATTAATAAGTATCAGCTTAACGAATGGCCACGAGACTGCCAAAAGATACAAATATTTTGTACGGACATTGCTCCGATAAATTAAATTGGATCTCAAGTAACGTCACCTCTTTGTCTCTCAAGGAGACAATCGGTAGAGCCCACAAAACGCTATCGTATTCTCTCCATTGATTTTCTTCCCTTTCATGATGATTCTATAATCAAAAGTCAATCTTCTAAATGACTACTATTTTGGCGGAATTTAATCCACAACGAAATATCTTTTCCGAAAATCATTTGTCGGCTTTTGATGAGAGAAGATGGGTTTTGTGGCAATTCCGGACAGGAAATATTCAGGCAAATAAAAAATAATCGCAAACCTTTATTTTGAACTTCGAATCAAATTGTACATACAAACAATGTCGGAATTCAATTGACAACAAGGCTTGAAAATGAAACAACTTCCACAGTAATATACGTATACGGACTATGTCGGAATTTAATTGACGACAAAGCTCGAGAATGTGCAAAGGTGTAACACTGGAATTGAATCACGGCACAACACCTATGATAGAGATGCTTGCCAAAATTTAATCGACGACAAAGCGTCGAGATAGAGATATGCGTCGAAATTTAATTGGCAGCTTGAATTAGAAAGCTACATCTAAGGAAGAATAAAGTGCAGGAAAGAAAAGATGATAAAAGATTACATTTTGATTATCGATGGGGTCTATTCTAGTTAATGAGAACTTGCGATTTATGGGCATTCTATTATAACCATTTGGGAGCAGTTTCTTCCAAAATTTCAACCCCATGTTTTCATGTCGGCAAGTCTTCAAAGCTCCTTTAAAATAGTCCTCAACCCACGTCGATAAGCCTTCTTCAAAGCTCCTTAGAAATAGTCCTCCACTTCTCCCACAATGTTGACTATTCTCCAAGTTTTATAACTATTTTTCATGTAGAAATTTTCAACATAAATAACTGATAAATCAAGAACAAATCCGATCCATATATGACTATAAAACATCAAAATCGATACGCATAGCGGAATTTAAATATACATGTTTGAGCCATAACTTCACTCGAGAAAAAATATATTAGACCGACAGTAATTAGCAATCAATTAGAATGCCATATTTTCTTCTCTATGACCTATTTCAATATAATGGCTTTAATGGGATTCAAGTGATTGATAGGTATAACCTATCCTTTTATAAGCTAGAGAGGGGACCTAACAAACTCTAATCATAGAGTGTCAATTGGGCCATTTCCATTACGAGTTTTAGTTCAACACAATTGCCTACACTTTGCTGCTCAACTAGGTCCGTTATTAATAGATATCAAAATATAATTCAATAAGATCACTTAAGGGTTTAACATATATTAATCGATTATTTAAAATAGAAAATTGATTAATTAATGTAAGCCTATTATAAGGAAATTTCCAACATTCTCCCACTTGGGCTATATTAATTTTTTTATTTATTTTGAAAACGTTTTTATTTTGAAAACAACACTCTTGGATTAATAACTAAAAAATTATTTTATGTGGCCACAATTTTGAAAAATAATATTCCAATAACGGCATCTCAAAACCAATTCAATCATATATAACATCATTATAAATATATGGCAATCAATATGTTAAGAAAATACTACAATACATGACATTCCTTAATCACATATAATAAGCATTATATTTTTATGGATTAGGGGCTTAGTAGTATAGTAAGAAATAGTGGTAACATGTGATCAAAATATACACTATTTCTTATCAGTCATCAATGCAATTTCTCAATGACATGAAATTACATTAACGCAATTTCTAAACAATATGAAATTGCACTAAAGCAATTTCTAAATAACATGAAATTGCACAATTATGTCACAATCCAACACGAAATCTCATAATTAGTGATATTCAATCATCTTTAAACTAAAATTTGTTTAAAGATATTGTTTTATATTTCCATTTCTTAGTCGACAGAAGAAAGGATAACAATAAAATCAACAATAATGATCATAAAAAATAAATGCTTTAATAAAGATCGTAAAAACATTATCAGTTTGCATATAATTACAATATCCAAAAAGACAAACCATACATGGCTCCCACTAACAAAAGAGATTACAAGAGTCTAAAACACCCATATTATTATGCACTCTGCCCAAATGGAAGTTTGTAATGTGCTAATTATTTTATTAAGAATATGGTGTTTTAGACTCTTTTAATCTCTTTTGTTAGTGGGAGCTATGTATAGTTTGTCTTTTTGGATATTGTAGGTATATGCAAACTGATATTGCTTTTACGATCTTTATTAAAGCATTTATTTTTGATGATTATCATTGTTTATTCTATTGGTATCATTTCTCCTGTCGATTGAGAAATAGATAACAATTTCATGTTGTTTAGAAATTGCACAGAAGCAATTTCATGTTGTTTAGAAATTGCGTTAATGTAGTTTCATATCGTTGAGAAATTGCATTGAGGACTGATAAGAAATAGCACTATTTTTTACTACACTACTAGGCTCATGATTCATGAAAATATAATTATTATTATATATGATTAAGGAAAGTCATGTGTTGTGGTATTTTCTTAGCATGTTGATCGACATAGTACTTTATTGAGGTTATATGGGTTTTGATTGGTTTTGAGATGCCATTATTGGAATATTATTTTTCACAATTGTGGCCACATAAAATAAAATTTCAATTATTAACTTGAGAGTGTTGTTTTCAAAAATAAAATAAGTTAATTAATGTAGCCAAAGTGGGAGAATGTTGGAAATTTCCTATAATAGCTTTACATTAATTAATCAATTTCCTATTTTAAATAATCAGGTTAATGGATATTCCAATATATGTTAAACCCTTAAGTGATCTTATCGAATTAGGTTTTGGCATTTATTAATAACAAGCCTAGTTGAGCAGCAAAATATAAACAATTGTGTTTAACCGAACCTTGTAATGGGAGAGACCTAGTTAACACACTATTGATTAGGGTTTGTTAGGTCCCATCTCTAGTTTATAAAATGGTAGATTATATCTATCAGTCGCTTAAATCCCATTAAAAGTTGATATACTGAAATAAGTCATAGAGATGATCGCTGATTACCATCAATCTGATCTATTTTTTTTAATAAAGTTATAGCTCAAATATGTACGTTTTAATTCCACTATGCGTATCGATTTCGGTGTTTTATATTCATATATGGATCTAATTGTTTGTAGAGAATTTCTACATGTGATATTTAAAGATATTGTTTTATACTTCCATTTCTTAGTCAGCAGGAGAAATGATAACAATAGAATCAACAATAATGATCATCAAAAATAAATTCTTTAATAAAGATCGTAAAAATATTATTAGTTTGCATATAACTATAATATCCAAAAAGACAAACCATACATAGCTCCCACTAATAAAAGAGATTAAAAGAGTCTAAATCACCCATATTATTATACATGTTCTTTAAACAAAATGGGTTGTAAATCTTTTGTTAGATGATCAACTAACATGGACTTAGTTCTAATATTTTCAATCATACCCTTTTGACCAAATCCTTAGCAATATAATATTTGATCCCAAGTGTATAGATGCATTGCTGATATTATCATTCTTAAAATAAAACATAGCTGCAATGTTGTTACATATAATGCAATAAGATTAATTATGAGTAATGAGCAACTCAACAAAATAATTAGCACATTACAAACTCCATTTTGGATAGAGTGTAAAATGCACCATTATTTTATATAGCATGAAGTTTATAAAGCGACAATAAGAAGAATTACATATAATTGTCAAGGATTCATTCCCTTTGGGTAGACAAATTTTTTAAATTATACATTTCTATTATTTTAACGTAAATGGAAATTATAAATAACTCTCAAAGTTTATCTCGTTTGGACAAATAAATATCTTGAGTCATACATCCCATCAATTTTCTCTAATATATTAATATAGAGGGGTTTTACACATAACTTTCAAAAAAATTATCCCCTTTGAGCAAATAAATCTTTTAAGTCATATATCCTCATCTTTTAATTTTGGAATTTATTTTCATGTAATTTTTAAATTAATATCACAATAACCCCATTTGGGCAAGTGATTGTATATACTAATTTTTATCAATAAGGGACTTCAACAATTTACAAATTTTCATAATTTGTAAATAATGTTCTATTTAATTAATACCCAAAAATTCATTAAATAATATAAAACACTTTATGACACGTGCTTCTCATAATCATATTGCATTTATCAAACAACAATTTTTGACATAATTTTATGTGCATATTTCTACAATTAAGCATATAAGATTATCTAGTTAAACTAAAGTAAGAAAGTGTAGATAATTTATGTTAAATTAGGGAAAGTGAATATTGTCATCCTATCCCTCATACACTATAATAAATTTTCATAAATTAAGAATTAGAAAAATAGGCACAAAATTATTTTTATGGAATTAAATATAGATAAAAATAAATAATTCCAAATAAATATTTAAAAATGCCAAAATTAAAATTAACCATAACAAATATTCATTAAATTAAAAAATAAGGTATGTTAAAAAAAATTGGGAACGAGCCTTGGAGGACCCTACACGCGCTTCATGTGCCATTCCGTTCGTGTGGGGTTAACAATTTAGCTAGAGGTCTTTTTCAACCTCCACAGTACTTCAATGAATAAGAAAAATATCCCTTGACACGCATGATGTATATGTTACGAAAAATAATACTTGCAGAGACCAATTACAACTTGAAAATTTGGTTAAACCATATAATTTGGATAACAAGTCCAATTTGGACTTCCATATCTCTTGACTGTGAGTTCAACAAAATTAATAAAGTGAATTCACGTATAATTAAGATAATCTTGCATTCAATCAAAATCCAAGATAAATTAATGGAAGATAAAACTAAACTAAATCATCCATATTCAAGCTTCAAAGTTTTGGATCTAATATCCATGGCCGAAAATTTGATTTTCTCAATTTTGAGCACCAAATAAAACTCAGTCTAATGCAACCAAGTTGTTCTAAAACATGTATATAACAATACCCATATAATAATTTCTAACATAAATTATTCAATTGGAAAAAAAAATCAAAATTTTTAGAACCCTTTCAAAATTATGAACCCCTAAAATTTCAAATTTGAAATTCTCACTCAATACTCGATAAAATTATATAAATTATATAAATTACATATGGTGAGAACATGTAGAACAAAAGCTCTAAAGTTTCAAAATCAATTGATCTATGCATAAGGTTTTCATCCACAAATCATGCTCCAAAAAATCCAAAAAAATTATATGTTGAAGTTAAGACCTATATGAACATTTTTCATGAATGAGTCAACCTCCATATCTCAACACAAAAATTGGAAAATGACAAAAGAAACAAGCGGACAACATGCATATCAGAACCGAACAGAACATTATTATAGATTACTAAAATGCCTTTGGACGATGATTTTGGATAGCAACTGACACCGGATCGGGGCATTCTATGGCTCGTTAGAAGGCTCTTCATGTTGACTTCAAATGTCGTGAAGACGTCAAATACTAAAAAGTTTGTTTACTAGCTCGTTTCCAGACATATGCGCAAAGAGGTCCATCATCGATCAAAAATTGCAAAACAATGATCATTCAAAAAATCAAACATATCATCATCACCATAGCTTATCTCTTCCATTCTAATGCATTATTTTTACCTATTTAATAAGTACTTTGATCTAATTCAGCCCAAAAAAAATATTGATTGACTAAAGTTGCATAAAAAATTGTAAATCACAAACTGATATAAACTCAAAACCGAAAGGAACAAACATGGTAAACATCATAACCGTATTTGTTAAAAAAAAATTGGGTTTTACAATTATATATGACTTGCGCCGATACCACATGTAGAAATTTTTAACATTAATAACTGATAAGTCAAGAACAAATTCGATCTATCTATGACTGTAAAACACCAAAATCGATACGCATAGCGGAATTAAAACATACATGTTTGAGCCATAACTTCATTAGAAGAAAAATAGATTAAATTGATGGTAATTAACAATCTATTGGAATGCCAAATCTTCCTCTCTATGACCTATTTCAATATAGCAATTTTAATGGGATTCAAGCAACTGATAGGTATAACCTATCATTTTATAAGCTAGAGAGGGGACCTAGTAAACCCTAATAAAAGTGTATTAATTGGCCTCTCCCATTACAGGCTTAACTTAAAGACAATTGCCTATACTTTGTTACTCAACTAAGCCTGTTATTAATAGATGTCAAAACCTAATTCAATAATATAACTTAAAGGTTTAACATATATTAAAATATCCATTAACTGATTATTAAAAATAGAAAATTAATTAATTAATATAAGCTCATTATAAGAAATTTCCAACACTTCACACTTAGCCTTGATGCAAACTTCGTGGATAACTATTACCCACATCCCACGTTTTGTGTTGAATCTATGTGAATAACTATTATCCACAATCTCTGAAATGTCATTATCCCTCAACCTCTCCACGTTGGTCTCCATGTGCATGAGTCTTGGCGCAATCCTCTGAACCAATTATCTTGCTCCTCAGTTAAAATGCTCATCCACATCTTTGATAAAATGATTCACAATCTACCACTCGTCGATATGTGCCAATATTTACACCCATATCATCAATAGTATGTCATATCAACCGATCTTCAATCCATTCAATTGGCTTCCTCCACGGATAATCAAACATGCCTAGATAATATATTCTCCATTATTTCCCTTTTCTTCGCTAATTTTGACTATTACATATTAGGTTGTCGAGTCCACTTTCGTTATTTACAAATGATTGTCGCATGAGTCCACTTTCGTTATTTACAAATGATTGTCGCATGTTGATAATAACTAAAAATTAAATATTTTTAGGCGTTAATAACTACTAAATACTTTCGATGGTCTATCAAAATGACTCAAGTCATGTCACTATAGTGCAATTCATTATCTGTTGGTGCAACTATTATGCTTATTTAAATTATAGCCAAAAGATAGCCCTATTATTTTACTAATTCTTTCTCAACCAAATCTAACGAGATAGAACAGACAAATCAATAACCCAAAATATCCAAATAATATATTTGTTCAAGAAGGACGACTAAGCGGAGCGGGGCCGGTGATTAGACCGAGAGGGAAAGGGAGGTGCGCATTGCGCACAGTGGAGCAAGATAGAAGGAATGGGTGACGTGGAGGGCGGGGATTGGACAAGGGAAGAGGAATAAACGAGGCCCAGCAAAGGTAGAGATGAGGAAGCGGCCACGTCACCCGCTGCTGAGATCTCTCGTTGAGGAGACCAATTGCCACCAATCCCTTTTGATTTATTTATTTATTTATATTTTCCCTTTTTTTATTTTATAATTGAATGAATGAATTAAATTAGATGGGGAAATATTATTGGTCCGGGTCATTGTCAATTATAAATTTATGGTAAAACAAAAGAAAAAGAAAATAGCCGCATAACGTGGCGAATGGGCCAATTGGAGATGATATGATGGGAAGTTGAACAAATCGTTCCCAATTGGAAAATAGAAAATTTGAGAATCCTGTGATATAAATAGCATTAACTATACTAGTGATTGCACATACTATTAATAATGAATGGTCCACTTCCTGGTGAACCAATTTTGATGGTTTTAAAAAATTTGAATATGGAAACCGAACCAATCATTCTCAAATCCATATTTTAGTTTGCGTGAAAAAAAAAAATCTAATAATGAAATTTTAAAAAAGCACCATCTTACTTCGATACCATATATTTTAGTGATTATGTTGTTGCTTTGTTTGTTTTTTTTTCTCTTCCTAAAACAAGCTTCAAGACCGATTCAACTTGGGAATTACGGTCATGAAATCGGGAACTGAACCGGTATTAAGCTAATTATAGGTTCATGGTATCGAGAATCATACCATTTCTCCTCAAGATTGAGTTGTGCACGATGCTCAACCCCTCCTGTTAATACATTAGAAGTACAGCACTTTGGCTCAATGTATTCTCATGAATCTAGAATCAGGTGAGCTGCTGGTACAACCTGGAAAAAGCTCTTGAAAATGCAAACCAGATTGAAAAGTACTAGTTCCGAGCGTATCGTATTCATATGTACATCACAGGGCGACAAATTCGATAGTGTATTGCCCTTTGGTCCCCATTCGATCTCTGCATTGCACCAAACTAATCAACCCGACAAAGTGGATGATCGTTTTGAAATTTTAACAGCTCTTGCGTGAAGCTGGACAATGTCCGGGTGCTTAAAAGAAAGGAAATGGAAAGATGGTTAGCTCATCTACATTCCATAGGAAGCACCACCCATCATAGGCAACATCAAGATGCTGGTCGAGACACTGCCTACAAATATTTGCATTGTTGACTAAATTACTGTTTTAGTATTATACGAGGGAGTGGTTTGCAAAGCCTTGTGTCTCTAGGGAGAACATAGACACCACCTACGTCTTCTCTTAAGAAGGAAACAGAACATCCCAAAAACAGAATTTGGGTTGTCTTGTTTACCTGCCCAAACAAAGAACGACAGAAGCAGATGATGACAGCACGAGAAATTCCTATTTTCACAGGTTAACAAGCCATTCCAGCACCAGCTTTCAACCGGAACATTACAAAGTAACTTGCAAGGGAACACGAAAGGTGCTGAGTTGCATTGCGGCTAGATCAATAAAGTTTAAACAAAGTTAAAGGGTGAGCCAAGATCACGCACTCTCGCATCTGTCCACACCCAATAGACAAAAATTGACAAACCAGTGATCTTAAGGGAAAATGTCTCTGATATCAAGTCAAAGAATCATGCAAACATTTCAATTGAAATCAATCGGATAGTACAACATCATCCTAAGATCTGACAGTCAGCAAAGAATTAGTCAGACAACAGAAACTATTTCAGCAGTCAGGATAAGTCTGATCTGTACAAGTTGCAAAGCAGACAAGCTCCTGCTAATAAGTTAAACATTCATCTATCAATATAGATCAGTTCGAGTAAATGAACAACTTCTTTGCCGCTAGCCGGATGCCAGCATTCTGATGATAGTCATAGTGATCCAATGAGAAGCAAGCATCCACAAAGGTTCCAGCACTAAGCAAGGGCTTGATCTCAGCAGCATTACACTGACTAAAAACAAGTTTTTCTGAACTGCCAGAAGATTCTTTTCGGTATATCTCAGTCTCGAATCTTGGGACATCCGCACTAACAGTTGGAATGCTGCGGGCAGAGAGAGGAAATTAACTTAGTCCCTAATAAGTATTCAACTGCCTTAACTCATATTGCAGATGCATATGTTTCATATATCTACAATGGATTAACACATCTAAGAGAGCAAAGGGCTTCCCACAACATTTGAAAGTGTATTTCTAAGTAGGGATGGATTGATTACCGAAAACTTGGAATCTACACATTTCAGGCTGATTCTGGGTATTTGGAACCAGGACTCTTTGGAATCGGCCTAGAACCCAAACTATCCATTTCCAGTTTAGACCCAGGAACTAGGACCCAAATTTATTTTTTTCATATATTAAATTCATATAGCCATGATTGGTAAGTTAGCTTCCAATGGCAAAATGGTTGAAGTACTTCAAGGCTTTTTCAGCCTCCCGGGATCGTATCTCTTTTGTTGCAACATCTATTTACTTTTCTAGAAATAAGATTGATACCGGTTCAAAGCCAGTTTTAACCTGGAACAAGTCTCAGCTTGGGTAGACCAGTTCAGAGAGTTAACCCAGGGGCTGAATTGGCCTTGGCCAGTTCTCAAGGTCTTTACTCATAAACCTACCCGGTTCACCTAAGACCGGCCGGTTCACGGATTAAACTGGGACTAGTGCTCATCCCTATTTCCAAGTACACTCACCTTTTGAATATATGAGAGAGGAGAAAGATCAAAAACCCCCTCTTCTCATTTACCCCTCATCTCCAAAAAAAGAAAAAAAACCGAAGCTTAAAGAAAAAGATCCAACAAACCAAAAACAACCAGATAAACTTGCATGGGTTTTTTTCTAATATAGAGGATTATGTTCTCAGCACTAACAAAGAATTTGACAGTTACTGAAGCTTGCCAAGATCCAAGGAAAGAATAGCAAAGCAGAGAACTTACTGTAGTCTTATAGTCGGAGAATTGACAAAGCCATCTTTCCTACTCACGACAGGCCACCACTCAGAGCCGCTACCAGAATCAATAGATAATTTCTGTGCAATTCCATCACATGCATCAAGCACCTGACATAAGCTTGGAGATGTATCCACCACAAAACTCAATTTTGGGCGAGCAGGATTATTATTATACTTGTCACTAATACCAAACCGCACCCTCAAATGATTGCAGCAAAGCTGCAAAATTGCACCTTTATGAGAAAGCTGTATTCTTTGACTACCCCTATAGAAAGGGACAAGGGATGCACGAATAGAAGGAATGGATACTTCCTCAGGCTCTAAGAACCTGGCATAGCCACTGCAACCCTCAGATGCGACTGCTGGAGAGGAAACGGAAATGTCAGAATCCTGGTTATCAGGTTGTTCTTCCATAGCAACATCTGATAGAAGAGGCTCTGCTCTTAAATCAACACTGAGGGAATCCATGCGAAAAGCATCTGCCTGAACCGTATCAGACTGGACCACCTCATCTTCATTGGGAGTCAGTAGGGAGAATATCGGATGGGCTTCTCCCTCTCTTTGATTTGCAAGAAAGGGTATCCGATCACTTTCAATCTTTTGACCAGATGTGGAAGAACTTTCTGAGCTTCCTCCATTTGATAATTTTCCATTACTACGACTTCTTGTGGTAGCATTAGGAGAAATCCAACTGTTTGCTGTGAATATGTCAGGGAGACTTGATTCCTACAGATATTGAGATTTCAATCAGTGCCACAACCTATGTACACAAAGTTGACAAATAAATACACTTATCACTCATGCCAACTGCTGCAAGATCAAAGACAGTTCTATATCTTTCATGAGGGAGGAAAGCAATTAGCCCTTGACCCGTTCAAGAGATCAATGAGTCTAGAGCGGCAGGTGCCTGTGCATTGACAGAGGTGATGACAATAAAATAATATGTGCAGAAACAAACGGATTACAAATCAAATCATAACCCAAATCAGTCAACCAAGTTCTCATCAATTTTACCTGTTTTTACATGTATCACACCTCACCAAAAAGATCAATATCAAATAGCATGGGCATCATGATTTATTTAACCTAAACTGCGGAGAAATTCTGGGAAGGATGATCCATTAACTCGTGCTCTCATAAAACAAGTCAAGTCAATCATTCAAGAGAAGCAACATGGGATAGATATTATGAATCAAGCGTATTAAAAAACAAATTTTCTACAAACAATGCTTATGATCTAGATTTGCAGTTTGGCTCCTTTCTTTCAGCGTGCCAAAAGAAATTAAATAGCCATGCAGGACTCCATAAAACCAACAGTTTGCTTCATATGGGTAGAGCCCCATGTAAATGCACTAAACAAAAGTCGCAAAAATCTCAGCTGCTATGAATGCACTAATATCGTACGGTGATAGCGGCATGGAAAGATAGAATCACCGAAAGCTGATATGGACAGCAGGCAACATAGATGATTGTATATTTGAGTTTAATGACTCAAGAAGTTATCATCAGCGGAGATCGTAGATTAACAGATTAAGGCCTTACCAAGAACAGAACTGTCGCACAATACTTAACAACTTCCAGATTCATCCTCACATCATCCAAACTCCTGAGAATATGTTGCCAGAAAATAAATATCAACATTGCATTGAAGATACAATACTGGAAGTGGAACTAGTCCTCGAAGACAAGCAGGATTACCTATGAGTTTGCTGTCCAAGTCCAAAGTATGATGCCAAGGTGGCCATCTGCAGCGAAATAATCACATTGAGAAATAAAAAAGAAGTGATAATTAGGATACCTTATGCAACTTCTATGCCATCTCAAAGTTTTACCAAGGACAATCTAAGTGTATATCGGAAGAACGGAAAGAAAGAGAGAATATCACCCAGAAGAGACAAAGGAAGGAAAGAAACAACTGCTGACATTCTAGATGTTCGTCGTGTGATTGAACTAGAAGCAATGTATACGGCAGAAGACGTTTTATCAACAAGAGAAACTGCACATCTGTTGTCAATTATTTATAGGAGATAGCTAATGTGCAGATGAGAGATTAGCTACTCCCATGAAATTCTTTCCACATTTGGATAATTGAAGCATCTGATGAAAGCTGGGTTTTTGCTTTTACCAATGCAACCAAAACACGTCCATAAGAAATGACCAGAAAAGCAAATAAACACGCTCCTCACAACAACACGGTCCAGGCCTCAAAAAAGACACAAGCATAAACACAACCGAATTCGTCTTAAACCTTTACCTTCATATCGCCAGCTCTTCTTCCAAACTTCTGAGTCAACAACGCCAGCGAATCAATTGTTCCCTTCGGCTCCGGCGCGGGCCTACCAATCTCGGCGAAGGCCTCCCTAAGCCGTGCACAATCGAACCTCAATATGTTGTGTCCCGCCCATATCCTTCCTATCAACCACAAAACCCCCCCGCCAGCACAACGTTAGAAACCACAACGCCACACCTCCAGCCCCCCACATTTCCATCGTCACGCGACAAAAACAAGTAAAAGCTCGGTGCTCACCGTGGAGGACGTCGTGGACCTTGTCGGCGATCTCTGCGAACGAGGGGGCAGAGACGACGGCGTCGTGGGTGATGCCGTTGCAGCGGACGGAGAGCGACGAGATGAGGGAGAGGTCGGAGGGGCGGACGAGGGTGGAGTAGCTCTCGAGCTCCACCAGCTTCCTGGGGCACACCAGGATGGCCCCGAACTCGAGGATCGCGAACCGCTGCCCGGGCCGGGTCGGGACCGTCGTCTCCAAGTCGAAGAACGCGATCTCCGATCGGGCGTCGTCGCCGGATGCCGCCGGACTCATCGATTCCCAAAAGCTTCCGATCTGAATTCGCACGGAGAGATATAGAAAGAGAATGGAGAGAGGGAGAGAGAGAGAATTGAGGGGTTTCAGAGCTTGCAGGGTTTAAGAAGAAAAGGATAAGAGCGGGAATTCGCGCGGGATATTTATAGGGTCAGGGGGGCGGGGATCGCGTGCGGGTGAGGTGCACGGGGTTGCTTCGGGGATTGGGCAGCGGGGGCGTGGCGTGGCGTACCGTTTACCGGTGGGATACGCCTCCACGTGGAGGTTATCCTCCTCCGGGAGGGCTCGCCGATGCCTTGCGCGGACCGGGCACAGCTCCGGTTCCGGACGTCCGGGATCCGACGGTCGTGCGACGGACTCGGTTGGGATCGGACGGACGGGATCGCTCGCATCGGATTTCCGTTTGACCGAGGGAGCTTTGACCGCGGTGTGAATTTTCTTTCTAATTTTTTCACTTTTCGTGGGGCCCACACACACGGTAACAGGTTACTTATGCAGCACATTTGCCACCTTTATCCAAACAGTACAGAAACGTGACGGAATGTTGCGGGAACATTGGAGGGATATGCCCGCTGGGGAGGAATTGATCATCATCGTTTTTTCCATTTGAAGTTCGTGATGATCATGATCTGACTGGTTAAAGCGCCGCAATTCAAAGGAAGGCAAGATAATTGAACGGGGAATGGTACTGTCGGACATTCTAAATCATACCCTCAATGACATTGATACCTCAAAAAAAAAAACAAAAAAAAATTGTTTGGTGTTGCCGGAATAATCCAAACTAGGCAACATAAGAAAAACACGGGAAATTGATGTCGTGATTGACATCATTAAGATTGGGAAAATGATACAGAATGATTACTAAACTTTAACCAAATGTGTAATGTTATCCTTGAAAATTTAATTCATTTAATGTGTCCCATGAAATTCGGTCCGACATTCAATGTAATCCTAAACTTTTAAACATTTTTCATACTATTTAAAGACTACTTTAAATATTTACAAATAATTCAAAGCATATATCGAAAAAATTAAAAATTCAAAGACGACATTACAAATTAAGTCAAAATTTATGGATTACATTACATGAGTTAAAAATTTTAAAGATCATACTGTATATTGAACCAAAGTTTATGGATTACATGAATTAAAAATTTTGAAAACCATGTTGTATATTGAATTAAAATTTAAAAATCCATTTATGCTAGAACAATCGGTTCTTGATTCCCAATATTTAGGATCGGGGATTTGACCGATTGGTCCTAAGATGGGAATTGGACCGATGATCTGATTCGATCCGATTCAATAAACCAGTCACTTAATTCTCCCATTATTTTTTTCCCACTACTTGAAATCGGATCAAAATAATATTTAATTCAATTATTTTATTAAAGAAATGATAAAATTAAAAAGAATATATAATTAGGAGCCGGACCAACACTCCGATAATCGGACCAAACTAGCCAATTTGATTTGGTCTAGGTAATCCATTTTGCATATCCTTAATTTATGGGGTATTATCCCCACGTGATTTTTTGGGAGACTGGCCTTAAAAGATTCGGAGTATCAGCATCGGCATCAACTCAAATCGAACACGAAACGTACGTTTCCCAGCTACACTGGCAGACAGAGCTAACGGACGCACTGCAGAACGCGTCTCGCGAACCGAGTCTCGAAACCCATCAGGTCATTTCTCTCGGATCGCGAAGGAACCGAGCAGAGCGATCTACGATCTATGAGGGTGGGTTTCGAATGAGGAAAAGCAGATAAGATGAATGGGAGTGCGGGCGGACCTTGCTTGTCGTGCGGACAGGGGGAAGCTGAGCTACAGAATCAGAGGGAGAATCATTCCGATTGCTTACCTCCTGCGGCGACCAGGGTTGAAGTAGGCGGAAGAGTTCCCCGGACGCAAGCGATGCCCTAACACGGATTCGTTCCCGATCGATCGTGCTCTGCTTTGACGATTCTCTCTCTCTCTCAAGCGGTGATTATTATAGACTGCCTTTCCCGTTTGCGCAGACGAGAGAGAAGAGAGAGAGGAGCGCTCTCGGCTTGACTTCCTCTGCAAGTTGGTGACTTTAACGGCGAGAGCTGTTCTCCATTTTTGGAATTTTGCTCCCCCTCTTTTCTCGAATCCGAGGCTCTCCTGTCCCCCGCGTGTCGGGCCGTTGCGTGAGGCGCACGTTTGGGCCGAACGGCAAGGGCCAGAGGGCCCACCAGGAAAAGAACAGGGTAATTTGTTCGGCTTTGGCATTTCGTTGTGAATTGCCCGCCGACTCGTCCGACCTCAATGACGAATTACATCGTATCTCCTAGGTTTTGGCATATGCGAGGCTTTTCGAATTTTCTTTTTTATTATTTCAATGGTTTCTTAGAGTAATGAAATGAGTTTCGAAACCATCTCGATGATGATCTTGATCCATTTGTTTGACATTGACAAAGGCTATTTAAGAGGGATCGATCGTGTTCTCCTTGTCTAGTAAATGCACGTGCTTGTGGCATGGTCTCTACCAGTAGCTAACATGTGCCAGATTACTCCCTTCTCTCTCTCACTTTCTCCTTCTTCTTTTTTCTCTTTTTTCCAAAGGATAGAAATTGAAAAAGTGTTCTTCTAATTTATAAATATTTTAATCACACGAAAACTCTTAAGAAGCAAAGCAAATATACTCACTTGGCATTTTAAGGATTAAAGTCGGGAAGTCGTCATGCTGTATCAGCATTTGATACCCATATTTTTGTTTTTCTTATGAATTTATGTTAGCACTAAATTACCATATATAAAATTTTTTGTATAACAAGCAAAACAATTTACTTATACATAAACACATAAAAATTTGTGCTAATAAACGAATCGTGCATATTGTATATGGTCTTCTAATGTAACATGTCTCACCCTATATTACAAGTTCTAAGAGGGTGCTAGTTTTTTAAAACGATATACCAATTTTGATTGAGTCGATGACACTTTCAAAAGTTTGGAGGCCTTAATTTAAAGTTTCATTATTCGACCAATCATTTTCAATTGGCTAGAATCAAAAAATAAAAGGCGAGAGAGAGAGACTTTGGTTGGGGGGCAAGGTTGGCTTCAACAGCAAGATTGGACTTTTAAGTCTTTAACAAGGGCGAGAAATTAATTTCGTTTTTGCATTCAATCCCCTCTATTTGAATCTTACACGCTCCCTTCCACCGCGTATTGGGCCCGTAGTGACGCCCAATGATGGGCCGAACCAAGTGGGCCTCTAGGCCCACGAAACTCCTACCGGCCCGCCAGAAAAAAGAACGGTTGTTACGGTTCGCGCAAAACCTCGTACTTGTCCCTTTCCTGCTTTATCTCTCTCTCCTCCCATGGATCTCCACGAAAGCCAGGCGAGCTGTCGTCCCGACTCCATTTTTAAATGTCCGTTGAAGCGGCGCTTCCCGCGTACCCCAGAAGTTCGAGAGCGCGGCAGCAGCACCTCTTCTCCCTCCTCCGGCGCGGCGGCGCCCCGAAGACCCTCGCCCAGATCCACGCCCAGATCGTCGTCGGCGGCTGCGCCGGCAGCAACTTCCTCCTCGCCCAGCTGCTCGCCCGCTACGTCGGTTCCGGCCTCTTCGCGGACGCTTCGAAGGCCTTTGAAGGCGCCCGCAACCCGAGCACCTCCGTATGGAACCAGATGATCCGGGGACACGGGGGGAGCAGGGGGCCGAGAGGGTCGGTGGAGTGCTTCGTCCGGATGGTGCGCGGGGACGCCGAGCCCGACGGCTACACGTATTCCCATCTCTTGACCGCGTGCGTGAGGTCGGGGTTGTTCGGAGAGGGACTGCAGGTGCACGGGCGGGTTGTGAGGGATGGGTATGTTTCCAATCCGTTCGTGAAGACGAGTTTGGTGAATTTGTATGCATTGGGTGGAGGGGAGAGCGGGATGGAGGATGCGCGCAAGGTGTTCGACGATATGGGCGAGAGGAATCTCGTGTGTTGGAATTCGTTGCTTGCTGGGTATGTTAGACAAGGAGACATGGGTGGCGCGCGGAAACTCTTTGACGAGATGGGGGAGACGAATGTCGTCTCTTGGACAATAATGGTTGCTGGGTATGCTCGGAACGGAATGTGTAGGCAAGCACTGAGCGTGTTTAATGAGATGAGGAGACTTGGGGTGGAGTTGGACCAGGTGGCTCTGGTAGCTGCGCTGTCGGCTTGTTCGGAGTTGGGAAATTTGAAACTTGGCCGGTGGATCCATTCTTATGTCATAGAGAAGATATGTGCGAGAAATCAGCAATTGTTGGTCACTCTGAACAATGCCATTATACACATGTATGCTAGCTGCGGTTCGATTGATGAAGCCTACGAGGTGTTCAGGAAGATGCCACGGAGAAGCACAGCTTCCTGGACGACCATTATCATTGGATTTGCGAAGCAGGGGCTTGCAGATGACGCTCTTGCCATATTCCATATGATGCTAAGCGTTGGAGAGCCTGAAGCACAACCTGATGAGCTAACTTATATTGGGGTTCTGAGTGCTTGCAGCCATGCTGGGTATGTTGACAAGGGCCGCCATATTTTTAAAAGCATTAGTGTAAGTCAGAGAATTATACTGAGAATCGAGCATTATGGCTGTATGGTTGACCTCTTGAGTCGCGCTGGATATTTGGAGGAAGCATGTCGGCTCATAGAAAGCATGCCCATGAA
>CM026411.1:3580754-3595454 GCA_014858505.1 Corymbia citriodora subsp. variegata
ATATTTAATGTTTGTAAGTCGCAAACAAACAAGCTCGATTTCAACATCAACTGGCTTTTCCTTTTCTTTTTTTCGTGTAATTCCTTTCAGCTGTCGTTTTAATTTCTTTCTGTTCTTTTTTTTTTCCCCTAAAATGGCCGATATTGCAATTACATTAGCTCTCTTTTCAAAAAATGAAAAAAATACCACGTCGTTATTTTTTGTTACTTAAATTGATGGAGTTAATGAAGTTATTCGCTTACACTTTGGTAATAAATTTCAGACTTTTTGGTGCATTTTTCCTTTAAAAACACAATATGTCAAAATTTTCAGCAAGAACGACAATTTTAGGCCTTAATCTCACTATCATAAAGATTTTTAAGATTAAAATGTGCAATAACAAAGTTGGATGCCAAAATGTACTTTGAATGACAATTTTAGGAATTCGATAGTCAATTTTCCTTATAAAAAACCTCGCCCATCATAATCTGGATAGTATTGTCTCTTTTTGCTAATGTCTAGCCTAATCAATATGTTTCAAGTTTTGTGTACTTGCATGTATGGTGAGTCGTTTAAAGTATCTCATCATAAATCTTCATATTACTCAACAAAATTGCTAGAAAATTTAGAATACCCCTAGCTAGCTGTGTTTTATCGACTAAAGAACCGAAGTAATCAAGATGATGGCTACTTTTTACTTCTGCTCGGCCTAAAGCACAAAAATTATCAATGCACATGAAAAATATTGGCTCATCTACGTGTAGATCCCTCCGCATTCACTACTTGTCACTGAGCTTATGGCTTTTCTGTTTCTTCTTCCATTACATCTTTTCAAGACATTAAACATGATGAATCCCATAATTGTGTCCTAAAATCCAAGGCTTCACACACATTTTGCAATGGAGAGTTCACATTACAGAATTTCAAAATATGTTAATCGACAAAGAGGGAGAGGTAAGAAAAGTGATTAGAATGGCGGGATCATTGGTTTGGCGCCTTGGTGGTGGGACTGGAGGATCTCATTTTCATCGTTATAACTGGATGCTACATGTCCCTTTGGACGCCCTACGAGCCCTATTCAAATTTCACCGAGTGAACTAAAGACATCCACAAGTTCTAAGGTGGGTCTCAAACATGGACCCCAACATTGACCCGATTTAGTACGATTTATCCCACTCGCCTTTATTTTGCATATAGGTTTCTGTCACACCTGTGGGGACTGACGAAGCGTTCCATAATATCTTGGGAGGAAAATATGGGGATATAGATAGAAAATGATTTTAATTTTAGGTTAAGTTTTATTTGGAAGAAAATTTATTGTCGGACCATGAAGATGCTTTTATCATTTTTTGACGTTCGGATTGTATAGGAAATGGTTTTAGTCACTCCATGGGGAATGGCAAACTCATTTTTCCTCTGTTCTGTTCACCACACTTGTTTACATAAAATGCCTCGCAAGCTTATTGGGAATTTGTGAGTTAAATTAATCCTTGACGAAGCAAGTTTGAATTCTTTCTGTACTAAAAGCAAATGTTCCAGATTCATTTAGGGTGATTGGCTTTGGTGAAATTAACATTCTCGTGTTTCTTGGTGAAGATGAAGGAAAATATTAGTTCATGGTCTCATATAGACCACCTTGATCACAACCTCCTCTATTGATAAATTTTGAGAGGAAAATGTGGGGATACAAATAGAAAATGATTTTAATTTTAGGGTAGTTTTTGTTTGGAAGAAAATTCATTGTCAGAAGGTGCTTTTATCAACGTTGAGATCATTTTTCTAAATGAATAAATGGAAATACTTTTCTAGCCAATTGAACATTTGTAATTAAATTTAGGAATAACTTCCAAAAAAGTTCATTTTCCATGAAACCAGCAAATTTGTATGCGATGCTCATTCAACAACTTTTTAATACTCATACAATTAGGTTTTTTTGAACTCCTTTAATATGGTGAATTTTCTTAATCAAACCTTTTCTGTTTTACAGTTATGTATTGGTGCTGCGTGGTTGGGCGATGACTCAACCGCCTTAGGAGTCCTCTCCGGGCATTTGTTGCGGAACCCTATGATACATGTCGGACCATGAATGTACAAATCATCTATAGTTGGCAAAATTGTTTTCTCAACCAATATAAACTCTTATGATCGTGCTCAAGTTTATTGCGAAAAATTGATTGCCATCTCCTATGCATTCATTTAGAGATGGTAAAAATATACATTCCACTCATCGAATCCACTTAAATTTCTCCTCGAATCTTAAATTCCAAATCAATTATAGGTAGAATCTTTGACTATAACCACCATATTAACACCTATATTCTTCCAAGAAATAATGAGCTCAAGAGAGGGGTTGGCATGGTGTGCTATGTTCTATCATCCATGGCAGCTAGAGGCCCACCTTAAAACGACATTTCATCAAACACTTTTGTTCATATCGATCTAGCATTCAACTCACTCGGTCTTCCTCACGTCTGAAGCTCATCTAGTGTCAAGTTCAGGCTCTTTCACAAAGTCTCAACCGTTCAATTAATAAGCCGTCAAATTTTAGAGATGCTAAGACCTCATTACTCTTGGATTTGTTGTATGAGATCCACACAAAGCTATCGCATTAGAGATCCACATGTCCGAGTGTGATGATCTCAAAGTTTTTGTCAATCCTATTAAGATACAGAATATCAACGGTCATATCCACATCATGGATTTACTAACCCTAATCCATTAAAAAATAAGGTGTGAGCATCTCAAGTTGCCATGGAATATGCTCATCAACCTCTAGCTACATACATACGTGGATCGCCAATGTCAACTTTGATAAATTGTGTCTATTTTGCCTCCCATAGGATTCAGTTTTTTCGTTCCATGTATATATTACATAATATACACTATTTTTTTTTGGGCGGATCATAACATACACTATGGTCATATAAGACTGAATCTACAATTTCGAGATTTTACGAATGGGAAATTTGGTGTACTACTTATCAGTCATTGGATTCAAACCTTTGAATACCAGCCATGGGATTGTATCTGTGTTATTAGTGTTAAAGTATGTCTCCACTTTGAGTGTAAAAAAGAAGAAGCGATCTGAATAGAAATTTAAGTAGGAATAGAAAATGTAATTTGACGACTGACCAGACAAGCAAAATTTTCATGTGTAAGTCCAAGTGGTGGTGGAGTCGGTCAAGGAATTTCCAATGTAAGAATATTAGTATTTTTTGGTTATGAACAAATCTTTAAAAAGTTTAAGGGAAAAAATTCAAGAGCCGGCCACTTACCATGCTTCTTGGAGAGTTTCTCCTTTTTCCTGGTATTGGGGAAGAAAAATATACGATACCAACTTGGAGTGTAGGGGATGGGCTCCTCACTGTCATTAAATAATTAGTGGATCTCCGCAACTCGTCAAGAGCATGCTGCTGGACAGGCAGAGGTAATTCTTATAGGCAAGAAACTACCTTTGGAAGGTTAGGGAGGAACTGGTTCCATACAACCAAGACCAGTAATCCAATGAAGCCAACCAAGCCCCGGTTGAACAAACACAAAATTTTCACGTGTAAGTCCAAGTGGAGGTGGAGTCAGTCAAGGAATTTCCTATGTAAGAATATAAGTATTTCATGTTTTGTAAATGTCCTCTTATGCTTGTTTTGTCGTGAGCTCGGTCTTGGAGGCACATGCGCAGAAATTGTTGGCGTGAGATCGGAGAATCCCTTTTTTTTTCCTCCCTAATTACACTCTAAAACAATTAAAAAATGTTAACTCAATTAAATTATGTAAGTAAGATCTTATATTTTCTTTTGTAAGATCGAAAATTTATTTTGTGAGAAATTATAAAATCTAAATATCTTATGAGTTATTAGGTTAGGAATGCTAAGAGTTTTAAATGACTTAAGTGGGGAGAATTGCCAAAAAAGTCATAAACCTATTGGGGTTATGCAAATTCAGTCCTAAACCTTTTTTTTTTTACCGATTCAGTCCTAAACCTTTTGGGATTGTGCCAATTGAGTCCATCCGGCCAAATTTGGCCGGCCGGAGCTGACGTGGACGCTGGCCGGCGCCGGCGACAATATTTTAATAATTTTTTTTATTATTTTTTGATTTTTTTTATTATTTTCCAAATTTTTTTATTGATTTTTTAATTTTTCTGTTTTTTTTCCCCTCTCCTCCCCTCCCCCCTGGCGCCGGCAGTGGCCGGCCACCGCCGACGAGGCTGTCGGCCACTGCGCGAGGGCCGCAAAGCCCTCGCCTAGACCTGGGGGCCGCTGGCCGTGGCGAGGCGGCTTCGCCTCGATCTGGGTGCCACCGATGAGGGTCGCGGCCCCGTCTTCGCCTAGATCTGGGCGAGGCGGCTTCGCCCCGATCTAGGGGCCGCCGGTGAGGGTCGCGGCCCCGGCTTCGCCCAGATCTGGGCGAGGCCGCCGGCGAGGGTGGCCGGTCTGACGGGGGCCGCGACCCTCACTGGCCGCCGACGAGGGCTTCGCGGCCCTCGTGCAGTGGCCGGCAGCCTCGTCGGAGCTGGCCGGCCACTGCCGCCGGCGAGGGGAGAGGGGAGGGGAGAAAAAAAAGAAAAGAAAAAAACAGAATTTTTTTAAAAAATAATAAAAAAATTCGGGAAAAATAATAAAAATTAGAAAAATAATAAAAAATTATTAAAATATTGTCGCCGACGCCGGCCGTCGTCCACGTCAGCTCCGGCCGGCCAAATTTGGCCGGATGGACTCAATTGGCACAATCCCAAAAGGTTTAGGATTGAATTGGTCAAAAAAAAAGGTTTAGGACTGAATTTGCATAATCCCAATAGGTTTAGGATTTTTTTGGCAATTCTCCCACTTAAGTGTGATTCTAAATAATCTCCATTGTGTAGGTTGTTTAGTAATGAAATCTTGTGCCACTCCTCACGTGGAGTAGGTCGTATCAATTGAATCTCATAAATCTCCCATCCTCAATTTTTTTTTCCAATTATTGTGATTAATCATTTTTTTCGGGGTGCAAAAGTCAATATTCAAACCAAATCTTGTCGGTGTCTACGATGGACTGAGTAAATACGCATGTTTTTGGCTCAAGTCTCTTGAAGCATAATGAAGGCTTGCAAGAAAAATAAAATTCATGAACTAATTTAAAACCGACCACTTTTGCTCTATTTAAATATCAAATTACACTTTTATCTAATCATTTATACTATCCAGAGTATACCATAAAAATTTCAAATCTTATGGTAGCGATGCTCAGTGGTGTTGATAATATGGTGCTAGAGGCAAAGAGGTGTATTGGTTGTGATGATCACCCCATCATGGTGGTTGTCGCGACGATGCTGGAATTGGGATATAGTTGGTCCGACATATAGTAGAAATTGTGACAATTTGCAGTTGTATTTGTGGTCAGATCGGATGGATGGAGGCGGCGGTCAGGAACAATAATAGTAGGGTCGACAAGTATTCGAAGAGGGCAGTGATTATCAACGACGGTTATTGATGATGCAGGTGGTATATGGCTCATAATTATGGCAGGCTCCGTCTCTCAGCATGCATTCTTTAATTCTTTAATACTCATAACTAAATAATTTTAGACATGAGCAGATTTTTAAAAGACTCAAATTATGGTGGTCTCCATCTCTTAGAATGCATTTTTTAATTCCTTAATACTCGTAACTAAATGATTTTGGACCTTAGCAAAAGGAGAACGAATACGAAGAAGATTTACCCTGAAATGGAAGAATTTGTAAAGTCACCTCCCATATTTCCTCCTTTTAAGGAAGATAAATATAAAAAAGGGAAATTAGGGAGGGGCTAAATATGCGGACGGTCACATGTTAAAATAACAAATGCTGTCCTATTATCATTCAAGCAGGGTGGCTCTAGCTTGGAGGTCAAAACCCTCTAGCTATTTGGTCAGATTACCCTATAACCAAATACCAATGATCCAAGTAGTACTCTTGATTATAGTTTTACTAGTCTAATTTAATCCACGTATTTCTTCTTCTTTTTTGGGTCAAAATCTGTATATTTCAAGTAACTTATAATTTTTACTTGATAAATGTATTTATGATGGCAATTTTTTTGGTCAAAAAAAAATTCCATTCATTATTCAATGGTATATGAAGGGAATCTCCAAAGTTACAATAACAAAATAAGCCTATAGAGCTCTAAAACAAATAAAAAAACAGAAATTAAGGTGTTTCATTAGACATAATCATTAGAGATAATCACTAACTTGTTCTTCAAGAACAGACTTAGGACTGGATTGAAGCGAAATGATTGACAGTTTAATCATCGAGTTACACAACATTATCATTGAAAAGCATATGTCGGAATCTCCATTAGTAATTATGGTTTTGCTTTTTGGCAGTATGCACCTAGGTTGGGTATCCCCAACACCATCACCGTACTAATACAACATAAACATGTTGAAAAAAATTAGATTTGATACCTAAGAGAGGAAGCCCTAAAACTAATGTGATGTGTCAAAGTTTTGAACAAAAATACATTGAATGAACATAGATTTGACAGTGAAGTTGCTGGAAACACCATTGAAATTGGAGGCAAAATACTTATTCACTAAAACTCTAAAATTTAAAATTAAATCGAAGAAAAAAAAAGCTCCTAGATATAAGATTGGGAGAGCAAAATTCCCAAATCTAAATCGAAAGAGTAAGGAAGGAAACAAAAGAGAATAAAAGGAAAAGAACTAGGAGCGGAAGGAGAGATTTAGGTCAAACACCTCGTCTCCAAGAGTTGAAGAGATGAAGAAATGTGCAAAGAGAGTGGGTGGGAGAGGATCACTTTCACTTCCACACTATCAATTTCATTGAGTCGATATTGAATTTATTTTAATTGTAGATTCTTATTCATTTGATATATGACGTGGAATCATCCAAACCACTAGACCATAAGTGATTAAATTTTACAATTTTCCTTATTTAGTAAGCTTAAAAGAAAAAAAAATGCATATATATATTTTTCATCTTGGACTTGGACACGTCCTTTAAAGGCTTAAGAGAGCAATAAGCGAGAGAACATTCTTGAGGTGAGAGACCTTACTTGACTCATCTATTCCTTGGTGGGGGTACGAAGCGTATAGATACTGGTATATTAAAATAAGCAACGTGTCTTATATGGCCTTATCTAAAGGTTCTAGTAGGCAGCCATGCAGGCGAAAGCCCAAGAAGGAGAAGATGCTTAGGTTAGGATTACTTGACCTTTCTATATAAGCCAATGAAACTCCAACCTGACCCTAATCAAATGCTAAGGATCTGAGCGGTACTCATTAAAGTTTTATCAATTTTATTTGAGTAATTTTTTTTGGGGTCAAAATTTGTGTATTTCAATTGACTTATAATTTTTACTTGATAAATATATTTATGATGTCTATTTCACTGAGTTGATATTCACATTTTTTTTAATTATAAATTTTTATTTGTTTGATTAATGAAGTGGAATCACCCAAACTACTGGACCATAAGTGACAGATCATTCGATTTTCCTTATTTAGTAAGCTCAAAAGAAAAAAAATTGCTTAGATCTTTTTCATCAAATTAACTGAAAATTCTTGCTCGATTTGTTCTTAAATAAGGGCACGTTTGCCATCACAGTTCACATCTCTTCGTCAAATCACACACAGAGAATAGGAAAAAGTAGCTCCAAGTTCCGAGGAACGCCCCCTCAAATCGTACTTCAGTATTCATTAATTTCTCTTTGACGCCGGCAATGATAGACACCTGAAGCAGTTCCCACTTCAGTCAATTCAACATGGATATTTGTTTTTTGGGTCGAAAAATCCAATATGGATTGAAAAAAGGTAAAGCGGCAATTACGGATAAGTGTTAAAAAGTGTAAATTGCATAAACAAATTTTATAAAATATTTAATTAATTTTTTTTCAATTACCCATTATATGATTACAAAATTCAATTATGACACATGAACACAAATTACTAATTAACACTGAAAAGAGAGAGACTAGTGATGAAAAGAAAATAAAGGGCAAGTTCAAAGGGAGCTTCTCAAGTACTGAGCCAAAAAGGGTTTGATTTTAAGGAATCTTCTTAAAAATGTCTCGATATTTGATAAGTAGTTAACTAAATGGAAATTATAAATTTAATAAACTGATTATTTTTATGATATGCATAATAAGCTATTTTCGTGATATGGGTAATAATTAATTTGATAACTGATTTTTTTCCTATAAATATGCTTAACAAGTGAAGTCCGATAACCAAACATTGTTCGATGGAAAATAATTATTAAAAAAAAATAAAAAAAACCAGTGAAGCTTACGAAGCTTACGGAGGGCGAGACGTGTACAAAGCAGGCTTTCTTTTTTGACCGCGAATGGGGCCACGAAATTCAAAAGAGACGCAAGTGGGAACCGATCAAGCTGGCTCTAAATCCGACCAAAAAATTAAAAAAGCTGGCTCTAAAACATTTTCGGGACTTATTTTCTTTGGTAATATAAAGACAGTCCAAAATACTAAAAATATTATGATTGTTAATTATTGAGAGGCAACCAACAACGAAAATCTCAAATTATATCCATTATGATATAAATATTTTAAATTTTTTTGTGTAATAAAAAATCTTAAATTTGCTAACTATAGATTCCTAATTTTTTTATGTCAGAAAATACTCAAATCTATACATGTATGATATAAGTTTGAGATTTTTTTTATTATACAACAAAAGTTTGGGGCATGGGTTTCTAGTGGCAAAAAAGTTTGAAATAATTGTGTCATGGTAGGCGTAATTTGTAACATTATGACATTTTGTTAAATATAGCGATTTTAAAATAGTGTGATTGTTAATTATCGATTACACTTGAAATGAGGATCGATGTATCGAGATGAATTTTCTAAATTCCACTGCTTGCAATATGATCTTTCTCCTTAATTCTCCACTATCTTTCATGATGGAACAAATCTCTATTTCCTTCACATTACCACAATGATTCATATGATTTGCTCCTTTTATTTTTCCTTCATTATTTCTCGGGAAAATTTTAAAAAAAGACCCGAAATGAGCCTATTTTCTTAAATAAGGATCCAAAGTGGTCGTTATCTCAAATTAGGATTTGAAGTGGCTAAACTAGTCTCAAATAAGGATTTCAATTTGCCCAGCCGACAAGCATGTGGCATTTCTGAAGGAATTTTGTCAAAAAAAAATATTAATAGAAATTAAAAACTCTAAAAACAAAACTCCCAAATTCTTCACGTTCTCACGTTTTCTTTTTATGCTTTTCATCTTCTCTATTCTCTGTCTTCTCTCGCTTGGAGCACCCAAATTTTATGTTAGTGGAGCACGAATTGAAGCATAACAAGAAACCCCTACCTTTGTTTTTTCATGTTTTTTTTTTTTTTTTTTCTTTTTGTCTTCATTGCTTTCCAATAAATAAGACAAATTTCGAATAAACCCACTTCTTCGTTATTCAGAATGTAACACGAGAGCCTCGATTCTTCATCATCTTTTCCCAACCATGAGACGGAATGTTGAGGACCCACATCTTGAGAGAGAGAGAGAGAGAGAGAGAGAGAGAGAGAGAGTTGGGGGGGGGGGGGGGGGGGGCTAACACGTTTGTTTGGAACTTAGGAAGTTAGGGATCTTGCTCCATTTATAAAGAATTTGGGATCTCCGAGCAAGAGGGGACAATGAACTTAGAATATGAAGTACATAAGAAGAAGAACATGAAGAGTTTGGGTTTTTTATTTTTATTTTTTAGGTTTGTTAATTTCCATCAATATTTTTTTTGACAAAATTGCCTTTATTCAGGCCATCGGAAATGCGACACGCTTGCTGGTCACACGCTTGCTGGCCAATGAACATTTGGCTGGTCGGTGATTTGAGGTCCTTATTTGAGATTGGTTTAGCTACTTGGGGTCTTCATTTGAGACAATGGCTACTTTGGGTCATTATTTGAGAAAATATGCTTATCTCGGATCCTTTATTGAAAATTTCCCTTTTTTTTTATTTTATTTACTATTTTTAAAATTTTAAAATTTGATTTGAAGTTTTATTCATTTAGCATAGAGCTTGGAGTGAGTTTGGGTTTCTCTACAATAATAATGGTTTTTAGCAATACGGGTTAGGTTGGGTATGGGTCGAGTTGGGTATGGGTTATTAGATCTACATTACATGAATATGGGTCAAAACGGATTAAATGGATCAATATGGGTCGGATCATTTTCGATCCGACTTGATCCAATCACTGATTTCATGCGACCCATAACCCAATTTTCAAGATCGAATTATCGATTTGGCCACGGTTGGAAATGAGAAACTTTCCTGACTTAGGTGTGCGTAAAAATCTTCAACAAATCAATATTAGAGTCAATCAATCTATTCTAGGACACAAAATATTGAAATCAATCGAGGTTCCAAAAAAATTCATTTCTCAAATGGGCCGGCCACGGAGGAGCCTTTCTGTAAACGATAATGAGAGCTTTCGCGGCAGGACTCGTGGCGATCGGCAAATCTCCAGTGAGAACGGCCAGCCTACTACTGCAGCAAACCAGCTACCATTGCAAGGGAAATCAGCGTCGGGAGAATACTGGACGGCAGTTCTGAGGAAAGATGCCGAGCTCGCTTTGCGGGCCGAGCACGGCGATGGAAAGATCAGTGTGCGGGAAACCTGCACCACAACAAGCAAGAACAAGCATTCACAAGCAAAACCGAGTGAGAGGAAAAAGGGGTGGCCCGGCAACAGGAGAACCCGCGGCGGGGTAGGGCGGTAAGCTGCTCGGGAACTCATCCGAAAACCTGGAGGGAACTCGGCAGCTGGCCACCAGCTCACGGTCAAGTTGCCGCTCGAAACACAAGGCGAAGCACCAAGGGGAATGGCTCCATCAAAGATGATGGCTACTTTTAATTCTATGAACTTTAATGTACAAATTCACGTATAGTCCGAATGCTTCGAGGTGCAGATCAAGGGTCTTGGGAAGCTTTAGTGGTTATCCAGCCATTTGCTTCTCAAAGTGAAGCTCCTTCGGCTGGCCTATTATGCGTGGGCCCAGAGGAAGGATGCGGATTCGAATTGTAAAGGCCCAAGCCCAAAATAACCTTCCCCTTAGATGGGTTTTTAATTCGCCTCTTACCTTTTGGGATTTGTTATACTCAAAAGCTTACTTGATATACTTATTGGCTTTTCAATATGAATGAAATGGTACTTCTTACTTACCAAAAAAAAATTAAGGATATGCATAATTTATGGACATATATGTGCAATTTAAAGGAATACGAAGAAATATTATTGTCCCTAATGCCCAAAGTGGAATCCATTTCTTATGCAACTAATATTCATGTTTTGGAAGTCATGCATAATCAAGCTAAATACAGAGAATTCAAAAAAAATTACCTAAAATAAAGGCGTTTCATTAGACATAATCATTAGAGATAATCACTTAGTTGTTCTTCAAGAACAGACTTAGGACTAGATTGAAGCGAAATGATTGACAGTTAATCATTGAGTTACACAACACTATCATTGATAAGCATATGTCGGGATCTCCATTAGTAATTATGGTTTTGCCTTTTTGCGGTATGCACCTAGGTTGGGTATCCCCAACACCATCACCGTACTAATACAACATCTACATGTTAAAAAAATTAGATTTGATACCTATGAGAGCAAGCCCTGAAACTAATGCAACGTGCCAAAGTTTTGAACAAAAATACATTGAATGAACATAGATTTGACATTGAAGTTGCTGAAAACACCATTGAAATTGGAGGCAAAATACTTATTCACTAAAACTCTAAAATTTAAAATTAAATCGAAGAAAATAAAAGCTCTTGGATATAAGATTGGGAGAGCAAAATTCCCAATTCTAAGTCGAAAGAGTAAGGAAGGAAACAAAAGATAATAAAAGGAAAGGAACTAGGAGTGGAAGGAGAGATTTAGGTCAAACACCTCATCTCTAAGAGCTGAAGAGATGAAGAAATGTGCAAAGAGAGGGGGTGGGAGAGGATTGCTTTCACTTCCACAATGTCAATTTCATTGAGTTGATATTGAACTTATTTTAATTGTAGATTCTTATTCGTTTGATATATGAAGTGGAATCATCCAAACCACTGGACCATAAGTGATATATTTTACAATTTTCCTTATTTAGTAATCTTAAAAGAAAAAAAAATTTGCATATATATATATATATATTTTTTCATCTTGGACTTGGGCATGTCCTTTAAAGGCTTAAGAGAGCAATAAGTGGGAGAACCCTCTTGAGGTGAGAGACCCTACTTGACTCATCTATTCTTTGGTGGGGGTACAAAGCGTGTAGACACTGACACATTAAAATAAGCAACGCATCTTGTATGGCCTTATTTGAAGGTTCTAGTAGGCAGCCTTGCAGGTGAAAGCCCAGGAAGGAGAAGATGCTTAGGTTAGGATTACTTGACCTTTCTATCTAAGCCAATGAAACTCCAACCCGACCCTAATCAAATGCTAAGGATCTGAGCGGTACTCATTAAAGTTTTATCAATTTTATTTGAGTAATTTTTTTTTTTGGGTCAAAATTTGTGTAATTCAATCCACTTATAATTTTTACTTGATAAATGTATTTATCATGTCTATTTCACTGAGTTGATATTGAATTTTTTTTTAATTATAAATTGTTATTTGTTTGATTAATGAAGTGGAATCACCCAAACTACTGGACCATAAATGACAAATCATACGATTTTCCTTATTTAGTAAGCTCAAAAGAAAAAAATTGCCTAGATCTTTTTCATCAAATTAACTGAAAATTCTTGCTCGATTAGTTCTTAAATAAGGGCACGTTTGCCATCACAGTTCACATCTCTTCGTCAAATCACACACAGAGAATAGGCAAAAGTAGCTCCAAGTTCCGAGGAATGCCCCCTCAAATCGTACTTCAGTATTCATTAATTTCTCTTTTACGCCGGCAATGATAGACACCTGAAGCAGTTCCCACTTCAGTCAATTCAACATGGATATATATTTTTTTTGGGTCGAAAAATCCAATATGGATTGAAAAAAGGTAAAGCGGCAATTACGGATAAGTGTTAAAAAGTGTAAATTGCATAAATAAATTTTATAAAATATTTAATTAATTTTTTTTTCAATTACCCATTATACGATTACAAAGTTCAATTATGACACATGAACACAAATTACTAATTAACACTGAAAAGAGAGAGACTAGTGATGAAAAGAAAATAAAGGGCAAGTTCAAAGGGAGCTTCTCAAGTACTGAGCCAAAAAGGGTTTGATTTTAAGGAATCTTCTTAAGAATGTCTCGATATTTGTTAAGTAGTCAGCTAAATGGAAATTATAAATTTTAATAAACTGATTATTTTCATGATATGCATAATAAGCTATTTTCGTGACATGGGTAATAATTAATTTGATAACTAATTTTTTTCCTATAAATATGCTTAACAAGTGAAGTCCGATAACCAAACATTGATCGATGGAACATAATTATTAAAAAATAAAATAAAAAAACCAGTGAAGCTTACGAATCTTACGGAGGGCGAGACGTGTCCAAAGCAGGCTTTCTTTTTTGACCGCGAATGGGGCCACGAAATTAAAAAAGAGACGCAAGTGGGAACCGATCAAGCTGGCTCTAAATCCGACCAAAACATAAAAAATGCTGGCTCTAAAACATTTTCGGGACTTATTTTCTTTGGTAATATAAAGACAGTCCAAAATAATAAAATAATATGATTGTTAATTATTAAGAGGCAACCGATAACGAAAATCTCAAATTATGTCTATTATGATATAAATATTTTAAACTTTTTTATGTAATAAAATATCTTAAATTTGCTAACTATAGATTCCTAATTTTTTTATGTCAGAAAAAACTCAAATCTATACATGTATGATATAAGTTTGAGATTTTTTATTATATAACAAAAGTTTGGGGCATGGGTTTCTAGTGGCAAAAAAAGTTTGAAGTAATTGTGTCATGGTAGGCATAATTTGTAACATTATGACATTTTGTTAAATATAGCGATTTTAAAATAGTGTGATTGTTAATTATTGATTACACTTGAAATGAGGATCAATGTATCGAGATGAATTTTCTAAATTCCACTGCTTGCAATATGATCTTTCTCCTTAATTCTCTGCTATCTTTCATGATGGAACAAATCTCTATTTCCTTCACATTACCACAATGATTCATCTGATTTGCTCCTTTTATTTTTCCTCCATTATTTCTCAAGAAAATTTCAAAAAAAGACTTGAAGTGAACCTATTTTCTTAAATAAGGACCCAAAGTAATCGTATCTCAAATTAAGACTTAAAGTGGCTAAATCAGTCTCAAATAAGGATCTCAAATCACTGACCAACCAAATGTTTGCCTGGCCGGCAAGCGTGTGGCATTTCTGAAGGAATTTTGTCAAAAAAAGAATTGATAGAAATTAAAAACTCTAAAAACAAAATCCCAAAACTCTTCACGTTCTCACGTTTTCTTTTTATGTTTTTCATCTTCTCCGCTCTCTGTCATCTCTCGCTTGGAGCACCTAAATTTTTTGTTAATGAAGCACGAATTGAAGCATAACAAGAAACCCCTACCTTTGTTTTTTCACGTTTTCTTCCTTTCTTTTTTTGTCTTCATTTCTTTCTAATAAAGAAGACAAATCTCGAATAAACCCACTTCTTCGTTATTCAGAATGTAACACGAGAGCTTCGATTCTTCATCATCTTTTCCCAACCAAGAGACGGAGAACATCTTGATGTTGAGGACCCACATCTTGAGAGAGAGAGAGACCGG
>CM026411.1:3595554-3704348 GCA_014858505.1 Corymbia citriodora subsp. variegata
TAGCACGTTTGTTTGAAACTTTGAAAGTCAGGGATCTTGCTCCATTAACAAAGAATTTGGGTTCTCTGAGTAAGAGGGGACAAGGAACCTATAATATGAAGTGCAGAAGAAGAAGAAAATGAAGAGTCTGGGGTTTTTATTTATTTATTTTAGGTTTGTTAATTTCCATCAATATTTTTTTTTGATAAAATTGCCCTTATTTAGGCCATCGGAAATGCCACACGCTCGTTGGCCAATGAACATTTGGCCAGCCGACAATTTGAGGTTCTTATTTGAGACTGGTTTAGCCACTTAGGGTTCTCATTTAAGACAATGGCTACTTTAAGTCCTTATTTGAGAAAATATGCTTATTTCGGATCCTTTTTTGAAAATTTCCCTTTTTTATTTTATTTACTATTTTTAAAATTTTTAAATTTGATTTGAAGTTTTATTCATTTAGCATAGAGCTTGGAGTGAGTTTGGGTTTCTCTACAATAATAATAGCTTTTAGCAATACGGATTAGGTCGGGTATGGGTCGAGTCGGGTATGGGTTATTAGATTTACATTACATGAATATGAGTCAAAATGGATTAAATGGGTCAATATGGGTCGGATCATTTTCGATCCGACTTGACCCACCCATTTGACAGGTTTAATCACTGATTTTATGCGATCCATAACCCAATTTTCAAGATCGAATTATCGATTTGGCCACGGTTGGAAATGAGAAACTTTCCTGACTTAGGTGTGCGTAAAAATCTTCAACAAATCAATATTAGAGTCAATCAATCTATTCTAGGACACAAAATATTGAAATCAATCGAGGTTCCAAAAAAATTCATTTCTCAAATGGGCCGGCGACGGAGGAGCCTTTCTGTAAACGATAATGAGAACTTTCGCGGCAGGACTCGTGGCGATCGGCAAATCTCCAGTGAGAACGGCCAGCCTACTACTGCAGCAAACCAGCTACCATTGCAAGGGAAATCAGCGTCGGGAGAATACTGGACGGCAGTTCTGAGGAAAGATACCAAGCTCGCTTTGCGGGCCGAGCACGGCGATGGAAAGATCAGTGTGCGGGAAACCTGCACCACAACAAGCAAGAACAAGCAGCCACGAGCAAAACCGAGTGAGGGGAAAAAGGGGTGGCCCGGCAACAGGAGAACCCGCGGCGGGGCAGGGCGGTAAGCTGCTCGGGAACTCATCCAAAAACCTGGAGGGAACTTGGCAGCTCACGGTCAAGTTGCCGCTCGAAACACAAGGCGAAGCACCAAGGGGAATGGCTCCATCAAAGATGATGGCTACTTTTAATTCTATGAACTTTAATGTACAAATTCACGTATAGTCCGAATGCTTCGAGGTGCAGATCAAGGGTCTTGGGAAGCTTTAGCGTTTATCCAGCCATTTGCTTCTCAAAGTGAAGCTCCTTCGGCTGGCTTATTGTGCGTGGGCCCAGAGGAGGGATGCGGATTCGAATTGTAAAGGCCCAAGCCCAAAATACCCTTCCTCTTAGATGGGTTTTTAATTCGCCTCTTACCTTTTGGGATTTGTTATACTCAAAAGCTTACTTGATATACTTATTAGCTTTTCAATATGAATGAAATGGTACTTCTTACTTACCAAAACAAACTAAGGATATGCATAATTTATGGACATATATGTGCAATTTAAAGGAATACGAAGAAATATTATTGTCCCTAATGCCCAAAGTGGAATCCATTTCTTATGCAACTAATATTCATGTTTTGGAAGTCATGCATAATCAAGCTAAATACAGAGAATTCAAAAAAAATTACCTAAAATAAGTAACGCTCCTAGAGTGGAATCCCATTCATATCCAGAACATATTCTTGTTTTAGAAACTACTTGCCATTTGCCAATCAATAAAAGGTCTTCTGTTTTCAAGGACTAGTTGTCTTATTTTCCATTGCTTCAACATCTCCTGTAAGTCTTCACATGTTTCTTTCTCTCATAGTAAAGTGTGAGAAAAATCTTTATTTTTTCCTTTTTCAATGTGTTGGAAGTTCTATATGCCACGCCATTGATATGTTTTGCATGATAAAGGAAGGGTATCTTTTTAGGGGTGAATATATCGGATTGAACGAATCAAGAAATGCCTAGACTGAATCAAACCGGCCAGTGTGGTTCGGTTCCTAGGACCGTCGGTTTGGCTCTTGATTCCTTAAAAATAGAACCTGTAATTTTTGATCTGATTCCTGATTTTGACGGGAACTGGATTGACTTTTTTTTAAAAAAATATTTTTTATTTCTTAAAAATAGCAATAAATCTTAAAATACTAACAACTCTATCATTTTTTAAATTTAATTTTTTTTTTGTTGCTAAGTGACTGATTCCATTGGATCGAATCAAATCAGACTGGGTCGGTCGGAAGGGTCTGGTTCCTGATCCAAGGATGGTCTGGTCTAGTCCCCAAAGCTAGACTAGATCAGGAACCACATCCCTACATTTTTTACCATTAATTCTCATAAGAAAATTAGGATCAAATTGAAGGTGTCCATATCATGAAGCGGTGCATAGTCTTAACACCATCGGTCTTCATTCTTAATTTATCTTTCAGATTACTGACTAATGAGAATTTTCATGCTTTTGAGACAGGTATATCAGAGATGGCACCAACTTTGATGATCCTCATTCTATCAACGGTAGCATTGCCACACTACCACATCGGAATCACGATGGCACAGCTCGACATCGGTGTGAACTACGGCATGGTCGGCGACAATCTCCCCTCTCCGGCGACGGTCGTCCAACTCTACAAGAAGTACAAAATCGGAAAAATCCAACTTTTCAACCCGAACCCCAACGTGCTCAATGCACTCCGGGGCAGTGGAATAGGGGTCACGCTAGGCATAAAAAACAACGACTTACCATCCATAGCATCGAGTGCCGCTGCGGCAAAGACATGGTTCGATACCAATGTGCAACCCTACGTAAGTGACATCAATTTGCAGTATATTACAGTCGGTAATGAAGTCGTTCCTGGAAATTTGGCTCAATATGCATTACCGGCTATGCAAAATTTACGCACTACTATAAGTAATTATAAATATACTGGACTGAGGGTGTCCACAGTAGTTGCGACCTCTGCCTTGGGGAGTTCATACCCACCCTCGAGTGGTGTATTCGCTGACGCAGCACGAGCCGACATCGTTGGAATCATAGACTTCTTGTCGAGCACTAGCTCCCCATTACTAGTTAATGCGTATCCCTATTTTCCATATGCCTCAGATCCAACTCACGTGAGATTAGATTATGCCCAATTCACCGCGCCCGGTCCAGTGGTTCGGGATGGCAACTTGAGTTACTCGAACCTGCTTGACGCAATCTTGGATGCTTTCTATTGGGCCATGGAGAAGGAAGGCGTAGCGAGTGTGGCTGTGGTGGTTGCCGAGAGCGGTTGGCCGTCAGCTGGAAACGGAAACTTCACCACTCCGCAGCTTGCACAAACTTATAACAAAAATTTTGTGAAGAAGATTCTTGCCAAGAAAGGAACTCCTAAGAGGCCATATCACTACTTGGAAGGATTCATCTTTGCAATGTTTAATGAGAATCAAAAGCCTCCGGGCGTGGAGCAAAATTTCGGCTTGTTCTATCCTGATGGGACGCCGGTTTATCCTGTATTTTAATAGGGTTGATTAAGAGAGAAGTAGACTAAATAAATAAGTATCCACAAAATTGTTTTAACATCGTTCCTATTCATTTACGTGGATCTAGTTTCGAGTCAATGAGTTGTTTAGATTAAGCTTCATGCAACAAGAATTTTAATAAAATTTCAATTTCAAGTAACAATGAATTGCAAGTTCTAAATCCTATGTATTGATTTCAGTTGGCTTCTACATTTTTCAATTGCTTCATTCAATTGATCCTAAATTCAAATCTCACGTGTGCTTTACAATTGGAAGTTTTAAATCTTCTGTTCTCGAAGGACGGCCAAGCACTCTCTAGGAACCACCACGTCCACGTCGCCCATGCCTCCCTTCTTCCTCGCCCCTTATAATGTGCACGATCACATTGAACATGTTCGTATAACTAAGGTTGTCATTTTGAAGCATCGGACAGGACGTATTGAATTGAGCAGAACCTAATCTCACATTAGTTGGATATTGGGAATGAACTAGTGATTGGTAAGAAGTTTTGATCCCACCCATGTCAGCCTGAGCTTCAACGGAGGGTGCACCGCTTAAGGTTTTAGCACCATGCCAAATGTGTCCGAAGAAGACAAAAAAGCCATTTATCTGCTCATTGTCTGACCGTGGGTAACAGCTCCTATGGTGCCGACGCGATTGTCACAGCAACCCTCACTCCATCATATTTATAATTACTTGAATTGGTTGAAGATTTCGCGCTGTTGGTAATACATGTCGACCTAAATCTCCGGAGACGACTTCTTACCACGCGGAAGATTGACGTTGTTCCTGTAGAGTTGCGAGTTGGTGCCGAACCATGTCTTGGCCGCATCAGCGCTCGATGCTTTGTTTTCCAAGTCTTGGTTTCACATGAGTCCTCCCAATCTTGTAATCCTTGTAGAGTCGGACCACCGGGCCGGAGCTAGAGAGATGGTCCCCAAGCATACCCTGTTCATGTCGATGTCGAGGTGCGCCTTTGTAAAACCGATTTGATAGGGAAGCGATATGAAGATTGATAGAATGAGTATCGTCAAAGCCAAGGCCATCTCTTAGATTTTTATTACCAATTTCAGAAATAATGAAAGTTATCTTATAGTTAATAAACTGAAAGAGTTAATGAGATTAGGCCATCTCTTACTTTTAATTTTATCCCCGGCTTTTTAGTAATCAATATGAACATGAACTCAGGGCATACGTAGATATCATTAGCTTAGAAGGGTCAAGTTCATGTTTCCCTTTTAAACTTCCCTCTAGATCCAAGTGGTCGTCCATCTGTGAGAGCTGCTTGCAGTAGTCTCTAAATGGAGCATCCAGTTAGGCTGTATTCTTTATTTTAACATGTCGGTGCCCACATGCCTTGTACTCTTTGTTGAAAAGTGAATATTTTTCTTTTCCACTAACTTGGGAACACAGAATGTGACATTGTGGGATTTGTCATCCTACGACGGATCTCTCACTCGTCTATTCTCCCTTATGCCTTTTAAGGACCTATTCAGTCTCAAGTTATTTTTTAGTTAGTAAACTGAAAGAGTTAATGAGATTAGGCCATCTCTTACTTTTAATTTTATTCCCACCATTTTAGCTAATAAAAAAAAAAATCCTAACTAGTCGAAATTCATATCAAATCTTTCCCAAACTAAATTCCCTTCAAATTTTGGCAGTTAATTGCCCTTTTGTCCTAAGAGAGCCTTCAATATTTACGGCACTACAATCATCATTACGTTTTTTAGACTATCCCAATTTTTTTTCTCTTCATACCAAAAATTCCAAAAAACATAATAAATTATGAAAGAATATATGGAGAATGCAATGAAGACAAGGAAGAATCGGCACGAGAAAGAAATTGTAGAAGGGTTTTCTGTATTTCTTCTATATATCAAACCATGTACAGAACTAGCAATATATAGTGAAAGGAAAAGACAATAAGAAGGAAAGATTATATACTCTAATCTATGTATATCAAATCTAATCCTAACTTGACATAATTACAATCAGTATATTCTGAAGATATCCTCAGACATATCTTCCAACACTCCCCCTCAAGCTGGTGGCTTGTATATGTCTAAGACACCAAGCTTGCTCAGAAGATATGTATGCTGCCTTTGACATAGGGGTTTGGTGAACATATCCGCTGGCTGCTCAGTGGTTCTGATTCCTCTTGTTTCAATTATACCTTCTTGGATCTTCTCTCTGGTGAAATGGCAATCAACTTCTATGTGCTTCATTCTTTCATGTAACACAGGATTTGCTGCAAGCTTGAGTGCAGAATCATTGTCACAAAACAGTGAAGTTGATCCCTTAATTCGTATTCCAAGGTCCGAGAGTAATCCTCGTAGCCAAATTACTTCACAAACAGTTTTGGCCATGGATCGATATTCAGCTTCAGCGGATGATAAAGACACAGTGGACTGTTTCTTCGTTTTCCATGAAAGCAATGAGTCTCCAAGTTTAATGCAGAAACCGGAGATAGATCTTCGACTCATGGGGCAAGTCGCATAGTCTGAGTCGCAATAAGCTATCATTTCCATATTGCATTTACGAGAAAGTAGAATTCCCAGTCCCGGACATTTCTTCAAATACTTCACAACCTTCAAAGCTGCATTCATATGAGACTGTTTGGGATTGTGCATGAATTGACTCAGTGTCTGAACTGCAAAACAAATGTCTGGTCTGGTCATGGTGAGGTAAATGAGCTTGCCAACTAATCGCTGATAAATTAATGGGTCCTTGAGCAACGGATCATCAATCTCGGATTTGAGCCCCTTATCATATTCAGCTGTAGTCAACTTCACATTTTGTTCAATGGGAATAACTGCTGGCTTACACCCTGACAAACCTGCTTCTGATATGATTTCCAGAACATATTTTCGCTGGTTAAGAGATATCCCTTGGTCTGAGCGAGCTATCTCAATTCCAAGAAAATACTTTGGTGACCCTAAGTCCTTAATGTGGAAAGTAGAGTGCAAATATTCCTTGAGTTTTCTCACAGCAGGTTCATCATTTCCCATAATGAGTATGTCATCAACATATATCATCAAGTAAATAGATGACATACCTTTTGTCCATGTGAAGAGAGCATAATCATGTTTGGACTGTTTGAATCCTGTAGCAATGAGTGCATTGGTGAACTTAGCGTACCATTGACGTGACGCCTGTTTGAGGCCATATAGGGATTTACGGAGGCGACATACCTTGGACTCCCCCTGTCTCCGTAAACCCGGTGGAAGCTCCATATAGATCTCTTCATCTAAGTCACCATGCAAAAAGGCATTGTTGACATCCATCTAGTGTAGGGACAAGTCACGACATGCTGCAACTGATAGAAAGGTGCGAACCGTGACATCCTTCGCGACTGGGGAAAATGTTTCATGGTAATCGAAACCTTCTCGCTGAGTAAAACCTTTGGCCACTAATTGAGCTTTAAATCTCTCGATGGAACCATCTGCCTTATATTTAATTTTGTACACCCACTTGCAACCAATTGGCTTTCGATGAGACGGTAATGGGACAATGTCCCATGTACGATTTTCCATCAGGGCATGAATTTCATCCTTCATAGCTTTCTGCCATCGCGGATCTTTTACTGCTTCATAATAATTGGATGGTTCCTGCTCCTCAGATACTCGACTAATGCAGCACATGTGCTCCGAAGACAGCCGATGAAAAGACACATATGAAGAAATAGGATAACGAGTACCTGATGAGTTTGAGGAGGCACATACATAATCTCTCGTCCATGTAGGTGGACGGCTAACACGCCCGGATCGTCGAGGTGCATTCTGCTGCGGAACGATAATGGATTCTTCATTTCTGGATGTGTCCTCTATGGTCGGAGGGACTGTCTCTGGAGAAAAATTGGAATTTTCCTCATTTATTGCAGACTCTGGCATATTTGATTCATCCATAGTTGTTGTTTGTGCAGAAGGCTTGTCAGATGTAACAGCTTCTTCTCGATGCTCGGTAGGTGCAATAATGTAGGATTGTCCAGGAGATAAGTCTTCTTCAGAAAGGAAATGATGATCATTTGTATTCTGATCCGATTTTTGAGAAGAAGATGATTCTTCATGAAAGGGGAATATATCTTCATGAAAAATGACATCCCTGCTTATAAAGAAATCCCCAGTGGATGGTTCATAGATCCGATATCCTTTCTTCAGGTTTGAATACCCCATGAATACACATTTACGAGCTCGGGCACTCATCTTATCCCGAGGCCCCACTGTAGTCATGTAGCATAAACAACCAAAAACCCTCAAATTTTGGAGTTCGGGTTTCTTTCCATAGAGCATTTCAAAAGGTGTCTTTCCATCAAGAACACGACTTGGCATGCGATTGATTAGATAAGTAGCTGTGACCACACAATCTCCCCAAAAAATTTCAGGAATGGAAGCTTGAAATTTAAGAGCACGCGCTACTTCTAACAAATGACGATGTTTGCGTTCTACAATTCCGTTCTGCTGTGGGGTATAGACACATGAACTCTCATGTAGAATCCCATTGGAAGAAAATAAGGACATGCATTCACTACTGAAAAATTCTTTGCCATTATCAGTACGAATGCGTTGTATACTTTTTCCAAACTGATTTTTGGATAAAGTAATGAATGTTTTCAAATGGGATAGAACTTGACTTTTAGACTGCATGAGAAATACCCAAGTAGCACGTGAGAAGTCATCCACTATCGTGAGAAAAAAACGTGAGCCATCACGATGTGGTGTGTGATATGGCCCCCAAACATCGACATGAATCAAGGAAAAAGAGCTCGTAGCGCGGGAAGTACTATTTGGAAAGGGCGCACGAGTTTGTTTCGCTAAGGGACAGATGGGACATTGAGGATAAGGAAAGGAAGCAGTATGACCCAATCTTTGATGATTAATGAAAACTTTATCATTGGCAGTAATATTACACAATGATTTTTTATTCAATTCAGCAGAGAATGATCTGAAATCACTAGGAACATTGTTCCAGAAATATAGCCCTTGTGAGACACTACCCAAGCCCATCAGTTTCCCAGTCGAAAGGGCCTGAAAGAAGCAATTATCAGAATTGAACTGGATTTGACAAGAATTTTCCTCACAAGCTCGATAAACTGATATGAGATTGAATCGGAAATTTGGAACATAGAACACATTTCGAAGTGTAATGAGTGGACTAAGATTAACTGTGCCAGTCATCGTCACATTTGTTGTGTTTCCATTTGGAAGTTGCACCGCAATTGGAAAGTGCAATTTTTCGATTTTTGAAAAGAAATTTTTGTTGCAAACTATGTGGTCACTAGCTCCAGAATCTATTATCCATGCATCTTTAGAAATGGAGTTCATCAAGCAATGTGAAATACCTGTAAAACTCCCGTTTTTATCAGAGGTGTCCAACCTCTTTAGGGCCTTCAGAAGTTCTTGATATTGGTCATCATTAATTGTTGGACGTAACCTGTCCAGATTTTGACCTGTCACCTGCAAAACCGTCGAAAGATCCCTTTTTCCTTTTTCTCCGAGTTTGCCATGCAATTTCCAGCAATTATCGATTGTATGATGTGGACGGCGACAATAATCACAGTATAATTTTCTTTTTTCTTTAAAATTACCCCTTGATGACGTGGCAAAAGAGGGCCCATTGGGCCCATTGGACAGTTTGAAGCCCGGTCCCATCCTAGCTCCATGTGGACCGTCCGATCCGGCGCTTGATCGGACACTTCGAGCACCGTCCGATCCAGACGCCGCGATCGCATATGAGCCGTCCGATCCAGATCCAGGTGATGAATATGAGCCGTCCGATCCAGTTAGTGGGTGATATTGCTGCGAGCCGTCGGATTTCTTCATCAGATCAGAGCCGTCCATCCTCCTTCTTCTCTCTTCAGAGGAGACAAACCCTAGGGTTTCAGTTTGTCTCTCTCCCCGACCCTTTGTCGCAGCCCCTCTGTTTCCGCCCGAGTAGGCGGAGAGGGCCATCCCTTCTCCGGCGTTCGGTTGGTCGGAGGTGGCGAGGCGCTGGTTCTCTTCTTGGATGGCGAGCTGGTAGATCCGTCCGAGTGGAGGCATGGGTTCCATCATCAGGATCTGTGACCGAAACCCTTGGTAAGAATCGTTCAGTATCAAGAGAAATCGGGTCACCTTTTCTCGATCCTTTATGTTTCGATACTGTTGCAAGGTAGATTCTGGCCCTTCTAGCTTTTCTTCGACCGCTTCCAGTTCGTTCCATAGGGCCGAAAGCTTGTTGAATGTTGCTGTTATGCTCATGTTCCCCTGTTTCAGATCTGAAAGCTGCTGGGTTAACGAAAAAATCTTGACCCGATCTAATTTACCGTACATTTCCTTGATGTTTTCCCACATTTTTTTCGAATCCTCCGTCGGGGGTAGCCCGGCCGCGACTTCGGAAGTGATGCAATTTCCGATCCACGTTCGGACGAGTTGGTTGCATTTTCTCCACAGTCGTGCCGCTCTCGTCGGACGGAAGAGGGATTGTTCCGTCGATAAACCCCTCTTTGTCTTTGGTGACCAGCGCTCGCCGGATCTCTCGTGACCAGTTTGAGTAGTTGTCGGCTCCGGTCAGTTGCTGCGCAATGATTCGCAGTTCTGGTCCGTCGGCCGTCGACGTGTAGAGCGGGTCGCCGGGCTCCGGGCGGCCGCTGGTTGCAGCAAACGGGTACGGGAAGTATCCGGGTTGAGGAACCGGGTAGGGATTCAGACCCGGTGCAGAGTTACCCGATTCGCCTGTATGACCCGCATATGAGAAACCCGGCCCGGTGGATGGGCTTGCCCCGCTTGCGGCTGGTGGGCTCCCATCGGGCTGGACATTGTATCCTTGGGCCCCTGGCAATGATGCATTTGGGCTTGGCCCAAAGAATAGTGGATATGGCATCCACTGGTAAGTAGGGGTGAGCGCGGTTCCCGGGTAGAACCGGGAACCGGAGAACCGAACCGGAGGGTCCGGTTCGGTTCCCGGTTCTAGGGAGACCGGTTCCGGTTCCCGGTTCCTCATTTCCTGGAACCGGCGGTTCCGGTTCCGGTTCCCGGTTCCTCATAGAACCGGAACCGCAACCGGTAACCGGAACCGGAACCGGAACCGGGAACCGGAACCGGAAGGGGAAAAAAAAAAATGGAAAGCTTTGCATGCTTTCGCGTGAGCCCCGGCCCTTGTCATCCCTCCACTGAATTTCCTTTGCATGCTGCCATGTTTAGTTGGAAGCCTAGTCCCGGTATAAGTTCGGTTCGAGTTGGAAACCCTTTGGTTTATTCATGCCCACCAAGTGTTTGATGAAATGCCTTATAGAAAACCGAAGGGGGTTCATACTTTTAGTCAAAAACCGATCTGTTTTCATGCTCTTTTATCTATAGAATCACTATGTATTCATTCATATTCGAGGTTCCATGATGATTCGTATGAAAAACCCGTGTATCGTCGAATCGGTGAGGGTTTCGCAGCCACCGGAGTTTATGGCTGGCGGTGGCCGATGTCGACGGGGATGAGTGGCTGATAAAAGGGTGGTGTCTCGGTAAGGAGAGAGGAACCATGGGGTTTTCGGTTGGAGTCGAAGGTATTTCGGATAAAAAAAAAGAAGAAGAAGAAGAAAAGAAATAGAGGAAGAAGAAGAAACGCGGGTGAGGGACGTCGGGAGGTTGAAGACGCTGCATGGGGGAGGAAGAAAGCTGCAGCAGAAAAGGTAAAACAAGAAAAAGACAAAAAAATATTAAACAATTAAAACATTAAAAAAATAATAAAAATTGTTAAAATTTTCTTTCTTTAGTCCGATTGGGTAGGATCCGGGTAGCCGGGCCAAGTTGTCAGTGCGGATCGGGTTAACCGGTCCAAACCCGTTACCCGAATATTATATATAATATAAAAGATCCAAAAAAAATAAAAAATTCAGAAAATCATTATAAAAACTATGTTGAAAGGGATGATCACGGTTCCCTATTCTAGGGAGGGAGGTTCTGATTCCCGATTCTTCTTTTTTCAGAATCGGAACCGGCTCCACTTAAATGAAAAAAAAAAAAAAAAAACCTGTTGGACCCTGGAACCGGAACCGGAACCTGTAAGAGGGTAGGTTCTAGGTTCCAGATTTCGACGGGTAGATTCCAGGTTCCAAAAACTGAGGAACCTGTACCCGAGGGTAGGTTCCAGGTTCCAAGCGGAACCTGTAAGGAACCTGGAACCGCTCACCCCTAGTGAGGATGGTGATTTCTTTTTCTTTTTTTTCTTTTTTTAGGGTGGTGGGGTTTGGATAATGAATGGTTTCTGCCCTCTCCTTTTGCCAATTAAGTAGATATTTAATTGGCAGAAAAATAATATGTAAAGGGTCATGTGAGGCGTGCTTTTTGCCGAAATATTTAAATATTAAATCACTAAATTTTACTTTTTAAAAATAGTTTATAGTGATCCATTAAAAAAAGTTCCATGTTATAACAGCACGATGTCGTAAATTTAAATTTCTTCAAACACCTGACATGACCAAAATATGATCGATGTACGAGGGAAAACATTAACGTATTTATATATTAAATTATACATTTGTTAAATAACTTTAAATATTTTAAATAGTCGATAATGGCCCTATAAAAAATTTATGTTCTCGACTCCTAACATACTAGTTAAGTATATTTCATATGGAGTGATTCAATTACACGTAATAAGATTAAAAAAAACTGTATGATTAATATGTTTTTCTTTTTAGTGAAACCTACATATGTTAAATATGTTTTTCTTTTCTTTTCTCTACTTATGACCTCGTGATTTTTTTTTTAATGCAAGAGCATCAAGGCATGATGATCTCATCTACGACGTGACGTCATAAATGATTGGGGGTTGTTTTGCTTACGAGAAACATTGAGATGAGATGTGTCCGTCTTGTTTTCTAATGAGATTTAACATGATTCCAGCTGATTCCGAAAGTACCACTTGGCTAGGCCCTACCGAATTACGTCCCCTCCCGCAATATTCTCCCCAGGTCGCTGTTGCTGCTAACCCGTGCATCCAATTGGCCAAAACACTCTCGCCAAAGACATTAAATATATATTTATATATAAATTATTTAATAATAAACAACAAAAATTATAATCAGAGAATAGTCGGCCTGCAACTTGGTTTTGCTTTTTGAATTTAAGGATTTATTTTCGCAATAAAATAATGGGGGGAATATTGATTAATGATGAAGATGAGAGAGACCACTGCTGGTACCTAGCACAAGGTCCACACATTATTGAACGGGGGACGATAAAAAAAAAAATAAGGGAAAAGACAGAAAGAGAAGTGGGGGGCGGACGAGGCGACTCGTGAGAGGCCAAAGGATGGAAGGAGGAGAGGCTATTGGGGGTTGGGAATGGTCAATTTTGGGAGCGATGGAGTCTAAGAAAAGCAAAGTTGGTAAAGAGAGGAGATTGCACATTTTACTTTGCTTTGCTTTGTCCGTATGGACCGGAATTGATCGGTGCTTCTTGCATCGAATGTCGTCCGCCATTGACCTGTCAAGCACTCTCGTGTGATGTTCGAATTCATCACTATAGTGTTCGATTGAAATCACGACTCACGAGTGTATCTTGGGTGGAATTATTGAGTATCTGTCGAGTACCCTTTTTTTCGTCATCTTTGCTTACATGGTTCTTAGATTGAAGAATCTAATCTCGGTCTCGAATCTTTCTTTCTTTTTCTTCGTTGGAGTTCTGCTAATCGTGAGAAGTGGGGAAAAGATAGTGGAAAACCAAGGACCACCGTAGATTATTATAAGTGATTTCTACAGTTAGGCATATCAATGTATTTAAAGTAACCGTGCACTATTGAAACAATATTATTGCACTTTACAAGTGGTTTACGGATTATGAATATCGGGTTTTATCAAAAGGACGGATCTCAAAAATCCTCTTAAGGTCGTGGAAATGGTATCTCGAGGACTCATTTTATAGTCCACCTGAATCGCGGCTGGTGACACGATGACTTGAGATAGATCCACATTTCATTAGGCCCTGTCCAATACCATCACAAGACCTGACTGTGTATTAAAACGTTGCATAAGGGGGTGGAGGATCCTGGCCATATCACAATCCCAAACCTTTTTTCTTTAATGTTGGTGGTGACCAATGGGCTTCAATGCTTGTTCTTAGTCAAATCTGCATTTACTCTTATCTCTTACATTAGCTCTTATAAATTCTGAGTATGATGTTAAATTATTTCGTTAGAAATTTTGTACAAATTTCAGTATTCCTCAGACGTTAAGTACTTAAAAGAGTATTCTCTTCTCTCTTACATTAGGTGCTGAACTCTATAAGTTAGGCTTTCCCAAACCCAGGTTCCGTGCTGTCGTTAAAACCCATCACGCGCTGTCCGTAGCCAATGGAATCGCCGCTCAAGATTTGGCCTCGTCCTCAGGTGTCAAAATCTAAGCGTTTCCTAAATTTGACTTCCCAGCCAATTATTATTTGCCTTTAGTGGCCTCACCTCCTCCCATCACACGCAAGGGAATGCAGGCTTTCCGACAATTTTTGACCTTTTGTTCCTCTCTCATGCGGCGGCAACGCTCCATTTATTTCGTAAAAAAATTAAATAATTTTAAAAAACATTTTGAAAATAATCATTCATGAGCCAAAAAAATTTCATCATCCATGAAAATATCTAGATATGAACTTTTGTAAATAATGAAATATTTTTCATTAACTGACTATTTCAAGCGATATAAGTGAATGTTTTTAGGAAATTTTTTTACAAATCATTCATTTTCAATGAAATAAATATACCCAAATTTATTATATGATAATTAATTCAGTCATAAACCTTATAATAATTTGCAATTTTGGTCGAAGATTGATAACATGGACATTGACTATCCTAGAATAGCTAGAGTTGACGTAGGCAATTTTTTTACGAATTTTTCTAATTTTTACAAAATTTTAAACTTTTTTTTCTTTTTGTTTCTTTTTTACCTTTTTGTGGGAAAATTTCAAACAATGGCTCGAAGTGCATTTATTTTCTTAAATAAAGGTCCGAAATTGACATCATTTCAAATAAATATATAAATTGCCATCATTTTCTTAAATAAGGATTTGAAGTGAATCTTGTTTCAAATAAGACCTTGAAGTAATCATATTAGTATAAAAAAAGAGCTTGAAGTGAATCTTAGGTTTTAAAGTAGTCGCATCAGTATCAAAAAAGGGCATAGACTTACTATAGATGAAGGGATATTAATTACTTTAAATCTTTATTTGAAATAATGTCCATTTCAAATTCTTATTTGAGAAAATAAGAGCACTTTGAATCTTCAATTGGAAAATTTCCCTTTTTCTTCATTGTTCTTCATTGAATGTACAGGTGAGGGCCGCAAGACCCTCATTTGTTGTGGTTGTCGTTAGATTTATGTGAGACAAGTGTTCAAAATCTTGGTCGAATTAGATCTGTGTGAAGGGAAGGTTCATGACCTTGGTTGAGCCTGACCTCAAGCGAGGCCACCGGTGCTAGATTTAGCCTCGTCGGAGTCTTATCAGAGGCTTGCCAACTGCCCATTAATTGTTAGGTCCTTGCTAGTTTTAAAGTTGCTTTTTTTTTTTTTTTAAGTAAAAATGCATTTCTAAAGTGTGAATCTTCCCAAACACTATTTAAATCAAGGTCATTTTTTTAACACATTTTAAAAATTATAATTTATCAAATATTACTGACATTTCAAAAAATCCATTTAACTCAAAGTTCAAATGAAGCTTTTCGTAAAAGTCGAACAAGATATTTTTCTCTTTATTTAAAAGGAAAACCAAATAAAGAGCAGAGGAGGCTTGGGAAAACGATCTCAGAAGCGCCCAAAAGCAGCCCGCCCCTGCACGGGGTCGCGAAAACGTCACGTCATCCTTTAACGTTAGCAGCAGTCAAATCGCTCCTCTTCCTCTTCCTCTACTCTTTATGCGGTCCGTCCGTGGCAATCCGTCCTCGGAGGGTCCCCGGGGGAGGAGAGAGGGGCGTGGTGGCGGACAGGCTGGTGGGGTCGTGGATTCACGCCTCCGGAGATTCTAATGGTTTTCCTCCTTTTTTGGTCTCTGGGCTGAGTTACGTCGTGGGCCCTAAATTGTCTGATTTTTTCCATTATTGGGACCTCCACACACGCCATCGGTATCTTTTCGAGCCACTTTTTGATGACGAAGGATGGCCACTCGCTGCCTTGGCTAGGGTTGGTGCAATTCGTTTGCAGCGGACATCAGCCTCGTTTCCTTTTGGGAAAACTTTGGAAGAAATGTGAAGGATTTTAGGCAAAAAGAGTTTTTTTTTATTAAATTTAAATGCAAAGAGTGATTGATAAAGTGTAATTTGAATTTATATTGAAAAAGCAGCTTCGATTTGAATACTGATTCGAAAAAAAAATTACCCTTATGAATGACTTTTGCTATTTTTTTAATATATAAAAAAAAAAAAATCAAATCTTCGCCGACGAGGCAGATTTGGACAGATCTGGCACCGGCCTGAGGTCCCATGAACCCAAGCAACGGTTGCTCGGGACTCGTGAGCCAACAAATGTAGATGTAACGATCCAAGAGCTAATATTCGTCTCTCGTCCCCTTTTGTTCCCTTCTTGTCCTGTAATTATCACTGAGGCAATTGATTCTTTTTACCGAAACGTTTCATTAATTTTCACTACAATGTCTTCTTCTTTTTTATAACGACTGCACCTTAACAATCGTCAGAACACTCCGCTAATCTCCATCCATCGTGGTTCTTCAGATGAGAACGTATGCAGATCTGGTTCTTCAAATGCGAGGTCTTGAGGGATCGATCACGACTCATTTTCCTATCTTTGAATTAGCCAATGTGTGTTCCGCTGAGCCCAACTTGTCTCGTTCTCGGCCTTGGCCCAAACTGGCTGATCAATGGTGGCCCAATTTGTGAGCCCATGACCGTGAGATTGTAACAAAACAAGTGGCCCTAAGAGTGCAACAGGACTGTGCATGTATATTTTCAACCTTCAGAGGGCAACATAACTGTCCGGGCAATGCTAATTAAGGATGTGCGGTAGTGGAACGCATATGTATCCAATTGATATATAAATTTGTCAAATGGGTGAGTTGAATCAGATAATAATTCGCCTCAAATCGACCTATGTATACACAATACAAATTTAATGATTTATACCTCACCCAATTCATTTCCGACCTTACCCATATTAATCCAATCCATGAAAATTCATATCTAAAGGTGGAGCGCAGAGCGAGCGAGGGCGAGATCAAGAGAGTGGAGAAAGAGTTATAGAGGTGGGTCAAGTTTAAGTAGATTGTAAACCTACAAGTTTAAGTAGATTGTGAACCTATTTAATACTCATATTAAATTCATTTATGATCCATTAAATTTGGGTCTAAATTCATTTATGATTGATTTGCCCAACATAACTAGTTCATATAACAATCCAATCCAATCCAATAAATATGGGTGAAGAAATGGTTTATGACTTATTTTAATAGACTCAATATGCATCTTGCCTTAAGAAGCCCAGTTGTGTTGTTGTGTTCAAGCCACGGTGGTGGGGTTCCGGTGGTAATAAGTCATGGCTGTTTGGTATCGATGGAGAAGGTGGACTGTTGTAACGTCAACAGTGGTGAAGCCAGCGCTGGTTGTCAACAGTAGACGGCGGCAGCCGGAATGATGAGGCGTGGAACGATGAGATGAGTACTATTTCCCTTGAACATCGTTTGACAATGCCCCTATCTTATCCTATCCATCCCGCTTACTTAAGGGGAGCCAGAGCCAATCCGTCTCCTCGTCCAACTGGGATCCTTATCTGTATTGTCTGTTAGAACCAAGTACGTGGCAGATAGGATCAAAGGTTATTATGTCTTGTACATCCCGACGATCAAATCAAACCCTAGGGAAGGATCATCTTTTTGCTCTTATCTAGCAAGCTTCCCTTTTTGACGAGCTGCAGCGATGGAAACTTCCAAGACGTATTCCTCTTCACGAATCGAAATCTCTTTTAGATGCAAGGGGGAAAAAGACACCCGGTCGCACCTTCACTGCCTATATCATGCGTTAGTAACTCGGATGATTGAAAGGTCGAAATTCGTTACACCATCAGGACTCTATGTTCGGAAAAAGAACAAAGAGAAAGCAAGTCTCAAGCATTTGGTTTCTTGCAGGATATGTCATCTTTAAGTTTTCAAGGGTACCTCGATAGATCAGTTCTCGATTATAATGCGTCGTACTCAAACGCATTTTATGATAATTTCTAGGAAAAAAGCCACTAAAAACCTTACATAAAACTGTAAACTTGAATCCGTGTTGATAAATTTACTCTAATATCTTTTTGTGACACTAGAAATTATAAATTTATATTCACATGACACATTTATTCCAAATTATCTTTTTTGACATAATAAAATTCTAAATTTGTATTCATGTGACTCATTTATCTTAAATTTATATTGAAGTAAATGTGTCACACAGATATAAGTTTAAATTATTTTTATGTTACAAGAAAAAATCTAGAGTAAATATGTCACATAAATGCAAATTAAAAGTTATGTATAAATATACCTAATCCAGGGTTTTTGGTGACTTGTTCCTTAATTTCTATATAAAGTTTCAGAATATATAAATTCTTGAAATTATTGTCAATGATGGGCTTTTTATATACGTATTAGGGGTAAGTAAGACAAACCCCTTGAATTGAGAACCAGTCAGTTCTAAGCAGTTTCAAAGGGTGTCGATCTAGTTCTCGCTTCAATGAAAATGGATTTAGTGATTTTTCAATCCAATTCAGATTCTAGGATAGTAATTAGACCAGACATGCCATATATATTTTTAATTTCTTAAAGAAAACAAATATACCATAGCCAGTCTTTCCCTCTCCCAATGCCTCATTCTTCACTCTAGTCTTTCCCTCATGTCTTGTCTTCATTCTTCGATCTGTTGAGCTCTCGCTCAACTTTGAAATATCGTTTGACAAAATAGCCATGTTTCTACTCTTCAATTTCAAATTACCGTTCCCTCTAATGGAGAGTTTTTCATCAAGGAGCACTTGATTTCTCTACTCGTTTCGAGTTTCCTATTTTGCTCTTCACTCATCAATCTCTCAGCCCTTACTCTTTCTGCAACCTATTTCGTTCTCGCGTTCTCGCTCTTCACTCTTTGGTAATGTTTTGAATGGCTCCTTTTTGAACGAATGATGCGAAGAATTTAGTAGTGTAGCTTTAAGCGCAAAGGTAAGCCATATGTTTGCCAGTACATATGAAGAGCATGTGTTGGATCTCTCGTTCACATGTCCCTTCCTTAATAGAGTCTCTCATTGCAAGCATTCCTTATTCTTCTTTTTGTACCTTTGATAAAGAGGAGCATCAACACATGTCTTGTTACTTGGCCATCTAGTCATTGCTAAATGATCGGTTCCATTGGATCAATTAGAAAACCAAACCGATCCGATTTTCAATTCATTGGATTGGATCGAGAACCGATAATTCCTACTTTATATTAGGAATTCTAGAATTTTCTAGAATTTTCGAAACTCGTGGAAATGGATAGTATAAAACCCGGGACGATGCAGCGCGGGCTGGGCGGGGGAAAGCTGGGGGATACGCGAAGGCAAAAAGTGAATCTCGGGGGAACCGCCCTCGGCCACACGTTGTTGGATTAGCATTAGCAGCAACCCGTTTCGTCGAGAATCGTTCATAAGACATCGACACTAACGTGGCACCGACGACTCCAATCCATCGGATCCCGCGAAAGGCAAGAGAAAGACCAGAACGCAAGCTAAGAGCTCCCTCCTCCTCGCGGAACGAGTTCCGACAGGGGCAGAGAGACAAAGATGAGCATCGCGAGGCGGCGCGAGCCACGCCGAGAAGAAGCCGCTTGCTTCGTCCCCGCCCCTGCCCTCGCCCTCGCCCTCCCCCTCCTCCCCCGAGAAGCTCCGATACGGTGTCGCCGGTCTTAGTGGTCGGGAGTGGGATGGCGATAGGAACCGGAACCGGATTGGGGGGAGCCTTCTCGCGGCGCTCTGCGGAGGACCTGTGGCGGTCGGGCGGCGGCAGCGGGGGGTGGGCCACCGCCGCCGCCCTGCTCCTCCTGCTCCTCTGGCATTGCCGGTGGAGGCTGAGGCTCTTCTTTCGCTTTCTCTTCCGGTCTACGCTCCCCTCCTCCTCCTCCTCCTCCTCCGCCGCGTCTCCCCAAATCAGGTGAGCTATTTCCGTTTCATTTCGTTTTGTCTCTCTGTGCTTTCATTGCGCTCTCTGGAATAATGTTGGGTGCGATCGCATCTTCACTGCCGACGGTCCCGTTCCTCGTGCTGGCGTCGACTCTTTTGATGTTTTCTTTTTGGAGGAATCTGACCGGAAGTTTTGTGCTCCCGCAGCGGATTCTTGGAGATCGTGACGGACGATGATTTGAGGTTTCTGATTCGGAATCTGGATGAGAGCAATTGTAATGAGGAGAGATGGGTGGATGTCGTCCAGAAAAGGAATAGTCTGGTCTCATACTCCGCCAAGTGCTGTAAACCCAAGGTTTCTCCCGCTTCACTGTCGTACTCTCTTTTGCATTTCACGCGTTGTTCCGTTCAGTGGTGAGATTATTCAGTCCTGCTTGCATGTCAATAAATGTTCTCAGGAAAGGAAAGGAGGAAATTGTACACCAGTATGATGATGCTCAGGTGTCGCGTATTCCCTAAGTACTTGCACCATGTCGCTAGTATGTAGTAGCTATTGGTATTGGTGCATGTGCCGAAACATCAGTGGCTTGTTGTGCCATTAAAATCAGCACAACCGCCGTTGTTATATCATTGATGCTTTACCTTTGGCCTCCATTTGAACCCTGGAGGTAGATTTTTGTTACGATTAAGAGTGTTTGCAGTTAGCATTCCTTCACTGCTATGGAATTTGGCTGTAAACACTCTTTCTCACCAAGTCTCCATATTCTCTTTGCTCTTTAGTTCACTGAAATGGTCATATAAGAACTCCAGAGCAGCAGCTCATGTAAAATTGTGAGAGTTAGGGCAGTGAACTGTCATTCTTTCTGATGCCAGTGAGCTACTCCTTGGTCAAACAAGGGAAGGCAATCATTCCATCAGTTGTCCAATGCATGGCTGAATTGTGCATCCCCAATCTTTAAGGACCAGCAATCTGGATTTGGGCCTAATGGGTCTTCTTGGTGAAAGTTCAACCTGCGTCCCTTAGAAACAAAAGGCATATCAGTTTACTTTTGCTAAATGGAGAGGTTGTGTGTCTTTTATCTTGACTCTTTCAAGTTGAGAAGCTGGTGTGCTGCCTAAGAAAATGTGGAATGCATACGTTGCAACAATATAATTGATTAAATTAGCGAAAAAAGTTAAATAAATTTGAAGAGAAAAGGACACTAAAGCTGTTGAAAATGGCTGAAGCAATGTTAAAGCTAGTGCCAAAGAAACTATTGATACCTACAGAAAGGAGTGCTTCATTGGGTGAAAAGGGACAAGGAGGAGTACCCCATCAAGTGGTTGTATGTTAGGATTATAATAATTCATAATGCTTGATAATGTTGTTTTACTTTTGATTGAATGATTCATCATCACAGCCAGTCTCAGGAAGTATGTCTGTTTCTTTATAGGTGTAGTGACATATCTTTGCTTTCATGAATTTCATGAGCTGATTGTGAACTATCTCTTGGCTTTCTTCTTTTGGTTGCTTACAGGATGGCCCCTTGAAATACCTGAGTGTGACAGTATTTGAGAATTGCTCTCGAGAATTGCTGAGAGACTTTTACATGGATAATTTCTACAGGCAGCAATGGGACAAAACTGTTACTGAGCATGTCCAGTTGCAGGTGGATGTAAATAACGGAACTGAAATTGGTCGAACAATTAAAAAGTTTCCACTGTTGACAGCCAGAGAGTATGTATTGGCCTGGAGGCTGTGGGAGGACTCGGATGGAGCTTTCTACTGTTTTACAAAGGTAATTTAATCATCTCTATGTTTCGGTAACTCTTTGAACTGATGAGCTTTCTTTTTTTGAATGATGGAATCTTTAGAATATATTGCTTGCATACAACTAGATTCTCTCTCTCTCTCTCTCTCTCTCTCTCACACACACACGCATATATTCATGCTCGCCATGCTTGTTTTATTGCGTGACAGGGCTGTATGGTTAGGAGATCATATTGGCAGATCCTCTCGGTCCAACTGTCAGAACTCGAAACTAATATCACATGTCACTTTCCCTTTCTTTCTCTACCAAAGTAATACTAAGAAATTTCTGCCTAATTTCTTAAGGTTTGAAGAGTTCAGTCTTGAGGATATTTTTAAGGGGATGACTGCCTAATGCCTACATTGAATCATTGGTTCATTTCCATTTTAGAAACAAATTCATATTTCATCTCTATGCTAAGGAAAGATGATTTGATTATTTGGTGAGACTTGGTTGATACGATATGTTTAGTTAGTTGGCATAAGGTCTAATAACTTTTGACTTTGTTGCTTCATCTTCTTGAAACTGTAATTTGATGAGCTGGAGATGATATCAGGAGTTCAACATTATGATTCTCCATGAATGTGGCCATGGTGCCTTATCATAAGTTGACTTAGTAACGAACCACCAAAAGAAATGTTGTTGTCAATGTGGAACTCGTTGGTAAGGATTGATCAAGGCGGAAGAAGGCAACTATAAGGTGACCGAACAAATATTTTTGTCAAAGTACTTTATAGTGGTTGTAGCAAGTCATGAGTTAACATAAAAGACAGACTGCCGACTTTTGGGTGCATGTCCTTAAAGCTCGATTATCACATTTCACAATGAGTTTTTTTGAGAAGAGGTTTGCAAAAGAATACAGGGGTATTTCTAGCAAGGAATATGGACAAGACTACTCCTTCCTCTATAGGCTTCTCTAAGGAGGACTTCAAGACTTTGTATGAGAGGGAGAGAGGACTGTGTTGTTACTGGCTTGCTTGTCTTTATCTTTATTTGGGCTTACCAAGGAGTAATGGGTTTAACACCAGATTGTGCTCTATATTTTCCTATCCTAAGTGCAAAGCGTGTTGTCACATCAGTTCCATGGCTTTTAAATTAAGGCTGCAATTATCCCTAGGTGCTGCTACTTTTTGAAGGCTCTAGAGACATGAATATCAAGTGTAATGTCTCAACTCCGGGTGCTAAAACAGGTACAAAAGATCTTTCAAATCGGTGGTTTGTTGTAGATAGGGACTGGTTTGAGGATCTGCACCTAGAGCCTAGAGGAGAGTTGATACTTCAATTTCCTTGCTCCTGGTTAGGAAAGTTATGTACCGTATCAAGTTGCGGTGGCTAATATTTTGGTAGTCTGAGAGATAGTCACACACTATACCCTGCAATGTGCCAGATTAATTGAGATTTTAAGAATTATACACGTGATCAGGAATAGGCATCTATGACCATCTTATGTTGAACTAACTATTAACGAGAAGAACTTGTATTTGATGATAAAGGCCTTGTTCATTTATCTTTGACTATTACCAGGAATGTCAACATCCTTCAGCACCACAGCAGAGGAAGTATGTTCGTGTTAAGTACTTCAGATCAGGATGGAGAATCAGGAAAAGTATGTTCTCAAACTTCTTGTTTTAGTGATACTTCTTTTCCTTTATACAAGTCTTCGTTTGAAGTTCCATTGACTGGGACAATAACTCAAACCCTTAGTGGGTGTTTGATTGTTTGGTGTGGCTTTTGCGCTGAACTTTCTCCCTCTTATTAACTTTTAGTTTTGGGAATCAGTTTTCCATTTTATGTTGAAAATCTCAAATACGTTTAAAAAAATTATAAATCCATTAAAACTAAAATAATCTTTTATTCTTAGTGAGAAATTCATGAGGGGCTTCTGAATGGCTTTTGGTTTCAATTTTGCTTTCAGCCTCAGGCAATTTCACTCTTATACAATTTTGTCTACCTGATATCCTTATGGCAGATATATATCAATGTTTGAAGTCATTTGAAGTCATGTAGATTCCTTTTAATAATAATTTAAAAAATTAAAGTAGATAATAGTTTTTCTGTGGGAAAGCCCAAAGGCACCTTTTAACGTTTAGAAGTTGAGGCAAACATGCATTGCATGTTGACTGCCTCGTATCAGCAGGCTTATGGGATTTTACTCCATTCATGAATCTCTTTCCCCCCTGCTTTGCAGTACCTGGCAGGAATGCCTCTGAGATTAGAATGTTCCATCAAGAAGATGCTGGTTTAAATGTGGAAGTGGCAAAGCTGGCTTTTGCAAAGGGCATATGGAGTTACGTGTGCAAGATGGATGGTGCACTACGCAAATACTCATCGAGTCATCTGCAACGTAGTTCATCTCTCAGTGCTGTCACTTTTATCCAGAAGGTCTGACAAAGAGATTAATTTGCTAGTGCTTTAGTTTTTAGGTCTCTTTGGTTTCACCATAACCTGATTACCTGCTCATACATGATAACAGGAATAGTATTATTTAGGGTGGTCACTAAATTTACAGACCTCCTTAATTCCAAGAATGGGTCTACACTGCTCTATTTTTTCCCTACGTTCTTGTTATATCTGCAAGCAAATGCTCTCCCGAAATTTTTCTACATGGTGGCTGATATGTGCTTTTCTCCCACTCCTAGGTACCTTGTGAACTACAAACGTCAAGCAGTGCGAACTCAGCGGCTGCAGCACCTTCGGTTCGTCTTGAAACAATCACTGAAAAGAGGAAACTATTGAGAAGACCATCTAAGAAAGCACTCGCCAATGGTTTTCTACTTCTCGGAGGCATCATTTGCCTGACTCGTGGCCACTCTGCACTTGGAGCTAAAGTAGCCGTTGGCTACGTGTTGACAAAACTGAGTAAGCGCGGTGCTCCTCCCAGCCAAAGACTGCGGGACTGAGGTACCATGGACCTAGGAAGTTGCTGGAACTGCATTGAAGGTCTGACGATCCAAGTACAAATCGTTACAACACTTGTCTGATCTATTCGCATGACGACCACTGATTGGATGGTGTAGAAGAGGTGAAAACGAGAGGTGTGTGGGTTAGAAATCACAGCCAAAAAAGAGAGATCCTTGTCTTTCTTTGTGTTTGGTCAAATGTATGTAATTACCTGAATAAGACTTACCAAATCTACAGTACAGAATTTTCAGCTTTTATACACAGAACCCATTCTCTGAAACTGCATGGGTAGCCTTCCCTGCTACACTTTTTTCCGTACCTAAAAAAGAAGGGATCTCGATCTAAGCAAGTCTTTTGAATTATTTCGTTTAAAATTTGAAACGTAAAATACAGGGTTCTACTCAAATTAGAGGGGTAAAAAAATATTCTCTTATTAACAAAGTAAAACGTGTGCATATAGGCATATTAAAATAAGGAACGTAGTTAAGTTGGACGTTTTCTTTTTATTACTTAATATGGGAGCTCTTGCAGTATTAAGTTTGAGATTAATATTAGATATATAAATATCTCATGACATTTGTCCACCCAATTAACCAAGGAAACATCAGTGGGAGCTCTTGCAGTATTAAGTTTGAGATTGATATTAAATATATAAATATCACATGACATTTGTCCACCCAACTAACCAAGGAAACATCAGTGTGGTTGAGATGGATTTTTGTAAGGCACATACTTTCAATGAACTTGAAAGGATCCCTCACATCAATGGGTAATGGAGTTTGTTCATGGCCTACTAGAAAATGTGCAATTGAGTTGGCGTTTGAAAAGGGAAATCTGTGAATACTTGCAATACATTTATTTTATTTTATTTGCAATACATGCAAAGCATAACTATGAGCAAGATTAATGGCTTGGGCATTTGGGTAGATAGATTAATCTACATCCGCTTATTATAGGTGGCAAAAAGCGTCTAGAACCCAAATTGATGATTTGGGTCAAAATGGGTTAAACTTAGTGGATCTAAAATGGGTTGATAACTAATTTATTTCTAAATCATATGAAAAATAGAATTTTTTTTATTTATTTCTAACCCATATCAAGAATATATTTGGTTTATCATTTGCAAAGCCCTTTGGGGCCCAAAGCCTCTACTTAGCAAAATTTTTGGGTTTTCATCTACGCAAAACTCTCTAAAGACTTTTAACTCAAGATAGGTCTAGAGATATTTTGGAATGCTAAATTTCCGCAAATGAACTTTTTTTTTTCCTTTCATTGTCTTCGCTCAACTTCATAATTTTGGAAATATTTTCAAAAACTCTAATTTTGCCTTGTTCGTCAGCGAGCAACGGGCAAGCAAATGGCGTGCCACCGATGTGCGTCAGCAAGCCACCACCACCCTTGCCTCTATATGGTCTCACTTTACTTAAATCAATCTTTTCATCATTATAAGGACATTTCCATCTTTCAAATATACAGCATAAGTTTTTATCAATTCAATTTAATCCCAAGTCTGTCATAATTCAGCGACACTACTACTAACCCGTATCTTCATTTCGTCTTCAGCAACCCAAAGGTAATCAAATATCCTAGCCAGATGCCTCTTGAGATAGTCACTATTCTGGGTTTTCTACCCAGCAAGCAAACGTGAATAACACCTGTCCAAGTCCAAAGCAAAAGATATATTCTTAGTGATTTTCCCATGATTTGTGAAGTTTGCAATTTATGTGTCTCTCTCGTCTTTAAATCTATGTATTCATCACCTTTTTTATACATCCAATAGTGATATATCGACTGTCCTCAGTTTTCGTAGGGATGTACTTCATCGTCACCTGAACAACCTTTTCCCTAAGTTTATTAAGCGGCCAACAGTTAAGAAATGATTCTATAAATATGTAAAGACTATTTTAAATTAGATTCTATACTAAAGGATGGGGATAGTAGAGATCCTTCAGCAACAACAATTCAAATCATGCTGAGAAAGATTTGATGATTCACAAACTCCTTTATTCAGGATTGATATTTTGGACCAGCTAGTGATACTTGCGGCACAAAGCAATTCATGCTGTAGGGTTAAAGTATGAAGTTTTTTTTTTTTTGGTAAGGTAAGTAGTATTAACTTTTAACCAATAAGAATGTACAGGGGGAGACATGGCACCAACATGCACTCTTCAAGACTACACGTCAGTAGAGTGGATGGGTACCATGTTCACAAAATACAGGACCAAACCAGCATAAAAGTATAAAACTCAATCCTAAAGGACTAAATTACTTAACCGATCCTCGGTTGTTCGTTAAAGTATGAAGTTCATCTCTGAACCGTTGAACAAAAGGCATATGACATGGGCATGTAAACCATCCAAAAGTGGCACCACATCTTACCTACATTATTCAAAACGGGACTATTCAGACCACGAACCTAAGGAGAAAAGCAAGTACAAAACAGAAACCAAGGGGAATTCTGGAAGGGTGACCCCGCCATGGTCAAGAATCCATCTCCTGGTCTGAGTACAAGCATAGTCTCGGACACCATCGGGCCTTTGCCTTGAGAATACGCATGCATATATAGCTTAGGGCTGTGCAGAGCACGATGCTGGGACCTTCAATATGCAACTCCCGCCCACCATCTTCATTCTGCGACAAGTTTATGCAAAACCCACACATAGTTTCAAGTGTTAGTCTTTTGCGAGAAAAGAGTACCTGGTGGTTGTAGATGTAGTGTAGAATCTCTTTGCGGTGCTGGAAGACGGTGTCTAGGTGGTCGATGATGTAGAGGCACATGACCAGGGAGAGAGGAAGAAGAGAGAGCCGGCGTTCTCTGCTGGCCAGTGGCCGTTGCTGGCCTGCAGGGCAGAGAAGAAGTGGGTGGCCCGCCTCAGGGCGGTGGACACCTTGTCGTAGGTGATCTCCTCGCCATCCTCCGCCCTCACCAACTGCTTTTCCCTTAGGAATTGCCCAAAAATCATGCACCAATGCGTAGCTCAAGCTCGACGGTCACTTGATAAAAACCACCCGTTAACAAGTTTTAAACTTTTTTTTTTCATTGCCCTCGCTCAACTTCTAATTCTGAAAATGTTTTCGAAAATGTTAACTTTGTCTCAGCCATCAACGAGCAACAAGTGTGCAGATGGCATGCCACCAGCGTGTGGTCGGCGAGCCACTGCAACCCTTGTCTCTAGAAGATCTCATTTTACTTAAATCAATCTTTTCATTATTATAAGAACATCTCCATCTTTTTTATATGCAGCATAAATTTTTATAAGTTCAATTTAAGCTCAAGTCTGTCATAATTAAGTGACAACCTGCATCTTCATTCCGTCTTTAGCAAACCAAACATAGCCGGATAGCTAAATGCTTCATGAGATAGTCACTGTTCTAGGTCTTCTACCCAGCAAGCAACATGAACAACACCGGTCCATGTCCAAAGCAAAAGATATATTCTCAGTGATTTTTCTCATGATTTGTGAATTTTGCAATTTATGTCTCTCTCCCCTCCTTAATTCTATGTATTCATCACCTTTTCCACACATCCAATAGTGATATATTGATTGATCTCATCTTCATAGTGAATGTGCTTTATTGTCACTTGAAGAGCCTTTTTTCTAAGTTTATTTAAAGGCCAGCGGTTAAGAGAATGTTCTGTAAATATGTAAAGACAATCCCGGATTAGAGCCTATGCTAAAGGATGGGGATAGTAGAGATCCTCTTGCAACACAACAGTTTGAATCATATTGACAAAGATTTGTTGATTCACAAACTCCCTTACTTGGGGTTGATATTTTGGACTAGCTAGTGATACCCGCCTTGGCATAGAGACGGTGGACTTTTTTCCAGGAAATTGTGTGGTAGGGTTAAGGGTCCGTTTGGTTCAACTTTTGGGGAATGCATTTGCATTTCCCCAAGTATTTTTAGCTGAATGGGCATTTGGTGAAAGCAAAAGTGTTTGGTAAATTGAGTTTTCCATAATGACTTTGAGCATTTGGTGAAAGTAAATAGCGTTTGGTATACTAGCATTTACAAATAGCTTTTTTTTTTTCTTTTTTTTTTTAACCAGACCGGTGGCCGGCCAGATTTGGCCACCGGCGCTGCTGTCTGGCGGCGACGCCTGGGTCGCGCGAACCCAGGCGTGCGACCTCCGGCGGCGTCGCGCCTGGGTCGCGCGAACCCAGGCGTCGCGACCTCCGGCGGCGGCGACCTCTGGGTTCCGGAGGTCGGAGGTCGCGGCCTGACGCCTGGGTCGCGCGAACCCAGGCGTCGCGACCTCCGGCGCGTCGACCCGGTGCGTCGACCTGGGTCGCGCGAACCCAGCGGTCGCCGCCGCCGGAGGTCGCCACGCCTGGGTTCGCGCGACCCAAGCGTGTCGCCGCGACCTCCGACCTCCGGCGGCGACGTTGGGTTCGCGCGACCCAGGCGCGTCGCCGCCGAAGGTCGCGACGCCTGGGTCGCGGGAACCCAGGCGTCGTGCGACCCTGGCGACTCCGGGCGACGATCGCCGGGGGTCGCGCGACCTCGGACGGCGGCCGCCGGGAGTCGCCGCCGTCGGAGGTCACGCCCAGCAGCGGCTCCACCTTCATTTCTAAAAAAAAAAAAAAAAAAAGTCAAATGTGGAAGTTGACTTGCATTCTTGAAATGCTGAAGGCTGAATGCTGGTCCCCCCTGCATTCAGCTTTCAGCATTTCCCAGCATTCCAAATGCTGGCATTTGGCAAATGCAGGTCTCAAATGCTGAACCAAACACTAAAATTTTTTTCCAAGGGGCTTTAGGGGCTGAAAGCCCCTTGGGAATGCTGAACCAAACAGGGCCTAAGTATGAAGTTTTGGACTTTGAGAAAGTTCTAAAACTATTTCATCTGAACTTTGGGATATAAAATACGGAGGTATTCTCACATTATTGAAGAAGAAAAATCTATAATTTAGAATGAGAGATGCGAGGCATACAATTATTAGCATGTTAAAATAAGGAACATAGTTAGGCTAGATGCTCTTGCTAGAGGGACTATTGCCAGCAGCCTTCGTAGGTGGAAACCCCCTTGGAAGAGGATAGGGCGGTGAACATGACCTCAATTTCGCTTCACTGAGAGCCCATGACCCTCCAATAGGCAAATGAAGTTCATTTCTCAATTGTTGAACAAGAGGCGTGTGACATGGAGTTTGAGTTCGTGTACAATACCTGATAGACACACAATATTTTAACAAGAAGGAAGCACGTCCATGGAGTATTTAATGAACAACGGCGCGTGATCGGATCTGAATATCTCTTTTCGGATGAATATATGCTGCACATGCACACGTTGGAGATAAAAGCCATCAGCCCATTTGTTGACTTTTGCTCACCTTGCTCACTTTTGCCTTCTGAAGAAGTTGAACGCCCAAAGCTTCAACAACATTAAATGCATCCCCCTTGCGTGCGCGTAAATTAATGGAGATCTTGACTTTTCTTTCTCTTCTGCACACACATGGACGTCCAAGTTTCTTCCTTCCTTTAATGCATGCACATGGTGCATGCATGCCCATGAAAAGTGGAGGGCGTAGCTACCTTCAGAACTTGTCTTGTGAGAGCTTTTTTTATTATTATCCTAGGAGGGGAAGGCAGGAGCTACGCCTAGCATTTCTTCTTCGCGCATGCAATACATTAATTGGCATGAAGCGTGTCTTCAGAAGATGGCAGCCTTTGACAATTGTGGAGTCCATATTTGTCCTGCTCTCTTCCCATGCTCCTATAGAAGAAGACCGTCGGAGGCCGAAGAGAAGGGGAGAGAAGCCGAGCGGTGAGAGCTCCATAAAGAGAGAAACGTGAGCTCAGAAAGATTTGTGCGTGAGATCATTGAGTTGATTTATTAAATACTGTAGGTATTGGTCACTGAGTTGATTTATTAAACACTGTGGGTATTAGATATACACTGGGGCTCTGGGAAATACTCGAGCGTGTAAACATGTGTAATTCTGTAATTCTTCGATTTATAGTGGATTATTTTGTTGGCTCTCCCCGTGGACGTAAGTTTCGAAATTCAGACTGAACTATGTAAATTTTGGTGTCTTATTTTATTTGTTCATCGTTTTATTGTTTTGTTAATTTCTACCGCTCCCGACATAATTGCAAATCGACAATCCGCTTCCATTGTGCCGCGTTTCAACATAAACCATCCCAAAGTGGCACCACGTCTTATCTACATTATTCAAAACGGGACTATTTAAATCACGAACCTGAGGAGAAAAGCAATTACAAAACAGAAACCAAGGGAACTTTGGAAGGGTGACCCTGCCATGGTCAAGAATCCATTTTCTGGTCGGCCCTTCCCGGAGAATACGCATGCATACATAGCTCAGGACTGTGCAGACTACAGAGCACGATACTGTGACCTTCAATGTGCAACCCCACCCATCATCTTTCATTTTGTGACAAAGTTAATGCATAACACACAGTTTCGAGTCAGAAGTCTTTCGAAGTTCCTCGGTTTTCCTATCTGGGTGCTTTTTTTTGGGGGGGGGGGGGGAAGAGTACTTGGTGGTTGTAGATGTAGGAAATAATCTTTCTGTGGTGCTCAGTGGGAAGACAGCGTCTAGGTGGCGGTGATGTAGAGGCACATGACTAGGGGAGGGAGGAAGAAGAGAGAGCTGGCGTTCTCCGTTCAGTAGCCGTCGCTGGCCTGCTGGCAGAGAAGAAGTGGGCGGTCGGCCTTAGGGCGGTGGATGCCTTGTTGTAGGTGATCTCCCCGCCGTCCTCCACCCTCACTGACGGGATGGTCTGCTTAAACTGCTCCCTCAGGAACTGCCCAGAAATCATGCACCATGCGTAGCTCAAGCTTGGCAGTCACTTGGTAATGCCACGCATTAACAAGTTTTAAACTTTACGACAAGCAACGGCAGTAAAATTCCAATTGGCGTTTGAGAGTGAATGCTTCTCTCGTTTCCAGAACACAATCAATACGTTGACTAATGACGGGGTTGCAAATGACTCTCGGATTACTTCACAAATGATATACCAAACATTTTAAAGTGATGAAAATGAGATTTAAACGCGTGAGACAATTCAATCCCTCCATAAGCATGTTTATCTGTCCTTCACCGCTAGCAGTGGCAACAAATTGATAAGGCTATCTACAAAATAATGGAAAAACAAAAAAGTCGAGAATTTCTCATAAGGCTATGGTGATGGGCTCATGTTCAGAGAACGACTAAATGGTTCACGTTTTGGTGGGAGGTGGGGGGATTGGAGCTAGAGCAAGATTGTTGGAAAAGGAAAGGAAAGAAAAAGAAACGACAGGGAGCTTGTCTGGTGAGTCGGAGGGCGATGGAGCTCAATTCTTTGACCCGAGAGATTGTTGGGCTACGAATCTCTTTCAAATGTATGAGGCCCGATAGCAACCGACTATTATGCTGTCATAATGAACTATGTACATACATATATACAATATCTGGTATTTCTTGATGTGCCCACAACTCGATTTGTCCTCAAGTTAGAATCGTAAGAAAAAAACGTACGTGATGGTTCTTTCCTACATACACAACCAAGAAATTGGAACGAGCTATGTCATGTACTTGCATGCGCTAGAGGAGATCGCTGCAAGGTTGATGGAGAAAATATTGGTTGAGTTTCATACTCCATGCAAATTCTGATACATGTCATCCACGTGGACGGTGGGCCCACACGCCGGGGGATTCTCTAAAAGCAGAACCACTCTCTCCTCTCTCCTGTCTCCCGTACCATCTCCCCTCACCTCCGACTCTCTTTGAAAACCCTGGCCCACCACTGCAGCTGTTCTGACCCTCTCTCTCTTCTCCCCTCTCTCCCTGTTAATGCCATTCCTTTACAGAGCGAAAAATATTTTGCTCTCCCAGCCTCCGTCGCATCTTCCACGATCAACACCTTACAAATTGGCGATCAACACCTTCCACAATCGATGTGCCGTAAACTCCAAGTCTCCCCTTCACATATTGAGCCTTGATTGGAGTAGTAACAATCTGTATCTCTCGTATGATTCTTAGGTTTAGACTCCTTTTACATATTAGGTCTTGGATTGAAACAGTAATAATATGCATTTCTCGACCGTTGGATTTAAACTTATTGATTACATAACTCTAATATCATTAATGGAGTATTTTGGACTTCTCTCACCCTAAAAGGTAATTCAAAATGTGAGACTTTTTCGCACATTATAAACCGGCTAACGGCCCCAAACCTCAACTTCAACTTTGTTCACACAGCTATCTTAATTTAGCATACTGAATGCAGGAACAAATTACAGAGAGAGACATACACCACTCGTGTTTGTGAGAGATTTTTGAGAGTTGATGAGAAAAGAATCGAGCTCTCTGTGTGAACCCAAGTGCTTCTGTGGTGATCTGAACAAGAAAAGGGACCTCTACTTACACCCATGTTTTCCCAAGCTAGCTTCTTCCTCTTTCTTTCTCTCATTAAAAATAAAGGAAGAATGTTTACATCACCCGAATAAAACAAGTCCCTATTACATGCTCACTTTGAATATTAAGTATGAGAGGTAGTTAGATTAATACTAACTTTCCTAAAAGTTTAAACTATCTTAAAATGTTAAGTTGTTAAATGAAGACTTAGCATACTATATTGGTCTCATTCATATTTGCTGAATGCATACTCAATTTACCTGACATATTCATGTAGTTGAGGGAGGAGACGTAGGCCCATTATGATTGTTCCATTGTGAGGTACGAGAGAATGGTATGCATGAGAAAGACCGGTGGAGTGTTGAAAAATTTCATGTAGGTAAGAAACACGCGGAAGAGAGAATTATGTAAACTGTGTATTTTTGTATATTCCTATGTATTATGATGAGTAGTATATTGAAATATTTATAAGTTTTATGAGATGACACTATGAGGCAACAAAATATTACAATATTGATTTCAATTAAGGGAGATATGTGCACAATCCTTCAAAGAAAATATCCTAATTATACCTAATATCCCCCTTAACTCAACTCAGGATGAGGTAGCATAAGTCAACTTGAGATCCAATCCATCAGTATTTTGATCAACTGATGGTAGGAAAGTTGCCTTGGCAAGTTAGAGCATGTTTGTTAACGTTTCCGAAAATAACTAATTCTGTTTTTTTGTTCTCGGGAATATATTTGAAATAGAAATGCGTTTGGTAAATTTTTTTATTCTCGAGAACAAATTTATTTTGGGAAATTTATTTTGAGAAATAAATTTTGAGTAGAATCAAGAAGAAAAAAAAGTTGATTCTCGCGTCAATTCTGAGAATAAGTTTTTTTCTCTCTTCTCTTTTTTCTTTCCCATCCCCTTCTTCTTCTTTTTCCTCTTCCTCCTCTCACCCCATCACTGCCCCCATTGCCGCCCCTGGGTTGCCGTCGGCGAGCGACTGGGCGAGGCCGAGCCTTGCCTAGGCAGCGGGAGGCCGGGCCTTGCGTCTGCTAGCGAGAGGCTCGGCCTCGCCAGTGGCCAGGTGAGGCTCTGATGAGCTTGTCGAACCTCGCTCGGCCACTCGCCGGCCACCACCGGTGGGGTCGGCCAAGAGGAAGAAGGGGAGAAAAAATAAAAAAGAAAAAAAGAAAATTATAACAAAAAGTATTAAAAATTAAAAGAATTAAAAGATCAAAATTTTTTACTAAACGCATTTTTATTTTTGGAGCAAAAATACTTAACAATTTATCAAACGTCTTAAATATTCAAAAATTATTTTTGAGAATAGAATATTTTTCAAAATAGATCAAATATATTCTTAGTAAGCCAACTGGTTGACATGATTGCTTGCAGGTCTACATTACCACAAAATTAGAAGGCTGATGTGGCTGCTGTCCAGAAAATACGGAGAAAGAAGGGTTGTAGATGGCTTGAATGTGAAGTGACAGTGATGGCTTGGCAGTACGATCGCTTTGTTGACAACAAGAGAAGACAGTGACTTGGGACAACGACATGAGAGCCTCGTTGGACCTTGCTCGGCCACTCGTTCTCGTTAGCCATCACTGGTGGTGGCGGCAAAAGAAAGAAAAAGAAAAAAATTATAATAAAAAGTATTAAAATAATCAAAAAATTTTTTTTATCATTTTATTTTTGAAATAAAAATTTTAAACAGTTTATCAAACATTTTAAATATTTAAAAATTATTTTCGAAAGTAAAATAAAAAAATTTATTTTTAATTAAAAATTATTTCGAGAAATGTAGAATATTGCCGAACATACTTTTAGTAGGCAAACTGGTTGACGTGATTGCTCGCAGGTCTACGTTACCACAAAATTAAAAGGCTGATGTGGCTGCTGTCCAAAAACTACGGAGAAGGAAGGGGGTGCAGGCGGCTTGAACGTGAAGTGACAATAATGGCTTGGCATCGACAACAAGAGAAGACAGTGACTTGGGACGACGACGCGAGAGAGGTCATGTCTCTTTAGCACAGATAAGTACAATGAAATTTTCAGATGAGAGATTTTTACGTGATTACATCACGTGACTGGTTAAATTTCTTTTTCCTCATTTATAACGTATTAGAATAAACAGACAATAATATCATTTTGATATATTGTTAAAGAAATGCCGAGTTTCCATTAAGTACTTTTGAAAAATGGGGACATTATTTATCTGTCCATATTTCGCATCATGTAATTCCCATCCCGTAACCAATAGAGGAAAGGAGCTCATGCCCATAGGTCGGTACTAATTCGTTGCAACTTAGGTTAGAGCGGAACATAAAACCCGAATCACACGTGAATTGAATGGTGCTGTCGTGCAAAGATTTTCTGGCGCTCTGCCGGTTTTTCTCGGGTACGCTATTTTCTCATTCCTCATTATGAAAAAGTCATCACTGGCCGTTCTATCAAGTGCATCCTCATGAGACTACATAAACATGTCGATCCATCTTGATTCATCGTGTCGAGTAAAACTAGTATGCTTATTGTTCGAGCGGCAAGCAAGTTTGGATTAATTTGGTGTAATATACCTCCGATTCAAACTGAGCATGCGAGAGGCTCATGTTGTCTTTCGGATGATGGGAGCATTCTTCCTTCTACTTTAAATGACGTAAAGAAAGAGGAAGAAGCTAGCAACAGGAATACATTCCCATCGTGGTGGGCTCTTGCGTAGTATTGTGGCCAGGTTCCTTTACCGTCAAAAGGGCTTTGAAGACACAGGTCATATCATCACAGCTCCCATATTCGACGAAGAAGCACATTTCATTGAGTACAACAGAAATCAAAACCCACGTACGTGATTTTTCTGGTATCATAGATAAATATAGATCCAAGGATTTGTGATTAGGGGTGATCAATTCCAAATCTGGTTCGATCTAATGAAATTGGCCATTTTTAATTTCCACTAGAGAGTGGCCGTGTATGACGAAAGAAAGTGACAAATCTTAAGATATTGATAGAAACAATAATAAGTAAAAAGTTATTGTTCTGTAACTTGTGGTACTATTGGATAAAATAATATTTAATTCACATTTTACTAATCTTTTTGAAGAAGTAATTAAAAAATAAGAAATATATAGTCAGTCCGGTTTGATTCTTTCTTGGGATCGGGAAATGGGTTTCTTAGACATCGGTTCCACTTTAAAGAACTAGGAATCGGACCGATACTCTTAAGAATTGGATTGAACCGGCTGGTCCGATTCAATCCAAGTAGTTCTTGATTTGGGTGGTTCGTTTTGCATATTTCTAGTTGTGATAGTGTACTTATAAGTCATTATAATAAAATGTAAATAAGCTTTATACACACAGATGTTTGTTTTTTTTACAACATCAACAAGTCATTTTCTTCCTTATGTCTATTTTTTTTTATTCCTATAATTGAACGTTCCACTATTTATTCTAAAAAATTTAGACTGTATTTATATTTGATTTCCCAATATGCACGCATATCTTGGTCGTACGTTGTATTGAAGAAAGTTAATGCAGCTTGTTTTCTCTAATGTCATATTAGAGTGTGTGAGAGCGTTACTCTTTATTAAATGGGCCAAAAGCGGGTTCTCTCTAAACCCGTCATAAATCTATCATTAATTGGTTTTTGAGAAATTATTAAACGATGGTCTTTAATCTATTGTGAGAATTACAGTCTATAGACCACAAAAAATCAAACAACAAATAATTATAAATTATTATGCGATTCATTCCTTCAATAATTCGTGATTTAATAGTATTTCAAAGGCTGTTATGCTAGTAAAATCCTTGATTTTTTTGGTTTATTAGACCCATTCTTACCTCTATTCCAAATCTCAGGCAATTCATATATCACCGATGATTTAAACAAACAAAAATTATATATCACCGACAAGAGTAATTACTAACTGAAATATGGATCATGACCGATCTTCTCATGTTCACGCGAGACTACGGATGGATGGATCAATCAATAAGCGCTTGGCCCAGGACATTCCCAATGGACCCGAAGATATTTCAGTTGGACAGTTGGGAAGAGTGTGGAAAGCCGTGTGAGTACAGCACCAGCAGCCCGTCCTTCCCTTGTCGTCCTCCTCTATGTAGAAAGGATAGGGTCCAGGTGCTGTACCGACGAGTCGACACAAAACATGAAGATACCGTACTTGTACTGTCGGGGTCGAAGTCGCGAGAGAACTTTCGACGAAGGCAGGCTTATCCTCACGCGCGAGACCTGAATTCCCCAGGAGCAAGCAGGTTCTCATGGGCCCTCCGCGCCACGTGAATCTCGGGAATGCAGGTTCGTAATGACTGAGGCACGAGCGAAATTCTCCGGAGCTGAAGTTACGATACAGAAGGGATACGAAGGCATTCCATCGTCCACGATCCACCGTCGCTCGTACGGATTTGCGCCACGTTCGGAGGAGTTCGTGGCCCGCGTGGGCGTTTTTCGACCGCGCCTCGACGCTCCCGAGGGACGAGGACGGCAGGGTTCTGTGTTGAATCTCTTCGCAGTTGTGTCGACGGCTTCGAGTAGACAGGAAATCTATACGTGTTGCCTTGCATCGTAAAAAGCGTCAAGCACGTTGCCCTCGTGGAGGGAAGGAGTCCAAGTTTGACTTAGCTTTACAGGAAAAAAAAGAAGAAAGAAAATAACTTGAATAACTTGATGACTTCTCGAGTCACGGGCCGATCCGGTATTATCAATCAACTCGAGATATTCAACATTCGGGCTTCGTTTTTTTCATACCATTCACACGCGCACTCAACATTCTCTGCTCACGCTACTCTTTTGCACCGACGAGTCCGAATCCGAATCTCCAATCTCCATCGGCCGGGGTAAAAACGCCTGTCATCCACGAGTCTCCTCGTGAATCGAGTGGTGAAGATGGCAACCCGCAGTCCGCATTTGACATTTGATGTTTACCAGAGTGTGGACTGAACCTTGTCAAGTCGTCCACGGAATCGCGAGGACCGATTGCGCAGTCTACCAGACCGATATCAGATTTTTCTCCTCGCCTACCTTTGAGGACCTTCTGGCCTTTAACTACTCCCCACGTGTTTTACTGCACGAGAATAATGCCAAAGGGGGGGCGTTGATTAGTCTCGCTTATTTTAACAAAATATTTAAATTTGCGACGAAGGTCATTCATGCATTTATCAAGCGTACGTACGTGACTTTTAATAAAACTTCCATCCCCTTCGCACCTTTGCTAAACTTACTAAAAGAAACTTGTTCTTTTGGTGGAGTATAACATAGTATACACGCGTCAAACACTTGCCTTATGCACACTAGGAAGATCACTTCACTTTTCGATTTAGTTAACGTCTTTTTATTAATTTATCGATGAAATGCCAACTCGATTTACATTTATTTTTCGAAGTTATGATAATATCATGACATATTAATACACACGTATTTATTTTTTTATTTCTCGTTCGAGAGTAGGCAATAACAGTACAATTCAATTATTCAACGAGAGATATTTTGCAAAATCTTGCAATTTGAATGGTCCTTTTTTTGTAAGTAAGATTCTCACTTTTAAAATATGGTTGGTGTATATATCCATCATAACATCATTTTCATATATTATCAAAGTCAAGCAAAGCCTAACTTTTTTTATAATTTACTTTTGAGATGATTGTCGGTATACACTCACTCATATTCACAATCGTGTGATCTCCGTCCCACATATCACTAACAAAGGAGCTCATGCCCATGGATCGGTACTAATTTGTTGCAACCCGGGTTAGAGGGGAATATATGACCCGGATTACACATGACTTGAAATATACAATGAGTGCACAAACATCTTTCATAATTTTTTAGGATGTACTTTTAAAAAGGCCGTGATTACATTTTTTTGAACTTAGCTTTCATTTCCCATGAAACAAACTTGGCCACTATAGTGATGTGATCTTGAAAAATGTGTTGCCAAACACACGTGTTACATACTATATGCTTTTTTGTTTCTACAAATGTGTTACAATACAATTACATTTGCATCGAACAGACTCTTACTGGGCTTAGACCAATGATATTATAACTTAATATGGAAGCTCCGTAGGATTGAGCTGATGAAAGCTATTTATGGTTAGGTTTGCGTACCTTTTCCCGTACTGCCGCCAACCAGAGGATGAAAAAGCTTGGCTCTTGGGATAATATATCTAAGAGATAAATGCATTAAAAGCCTTAAAATTTATCGCAAAAGGTGCAATCGAGTATTCAAATTTTTAAAACGTGCAATCAAATTCTAAAATTTATTGTGAAAATTCAATCGAGTCATAAAAGTTTCAAAAAATGCAATCAATGGAGGGATTTGATTGAGACCGATTTGACAAGTTTTTCACTCAATTGCACTTTTGCAATAAATTTTAGAATTTAGTTATACTTTTTGAAATTTTTAGGGCTCGATTGTAATTTTGCGGCGAGTTTTAGAACTTTTAATGTATTTATTCCTATGTCTTGCATTATTTTGCTTTGTTTGCAACCGACTAAGTAGGTACTATAGCGCCAACTCAGGAGCAATTTTAAATGAGATAAAGAAAGGAGGAAGAAGCTTGCGACCGACTTAGTGGGTACAAATAGAGGTCCTCTTTCTCCTCCTGAAGACCACAGCAGCACTTGGTTTTGGAGAGAGAGAGAGAGAGAGAGAGAGCTTGATTCTTTTAGCATCGACTCTCAAACTTCATTCACAGTCAAAAGAGGCATCTCTCTCTCGCTGCGTGTGTGACAGGATCATGCTATCGCTATGCTAAGCTAAGATCGCTGCGGGATACGTTTTGATATCTGTAATGCAATATGCATGCATAGGGTGACATAACCTCAGAGAACAAGCATAGTTCATGGATATATAGCGACCTTGTTCTTCGAGGAGTCTTGGTTCGTAGCAACTCATTCATCATTTTCTTGTCCGGGTTGTCTTCCTTACTGATTTGCATGATCATCGGGAAGGACGGCACAGGAGAGTCACGATATAATCAGAGTTGAAGGCAGAGAGAAAGAGAGAAGACCAGCATGTGGAGGCTGAAGATAGCAGAAGGAGAGGACGGTCCCTACCTGTACAGCACCAACAACTACGTCGGGAGGCAAACTTGGGAGTTCGAACGGGCGGCTGGCACCACCAATGAGCGTGCCGATGTTGAGGCTGCCCGCCAGCACTTCCAGGACCACCGCCACCAAGTCAGGGCCTGTGGTGACCTCCTCTGGCGCATGCAGGTACAGAAACGTATACCACACACCTGAAAACACATATACACACTCGTTCTCATTCAGCAACAGGCACATTAAGGTTTTGTCCGTTTCATAGAAAAGAAGTTTAAGAAAAAAAATTAATTTTTTAAAAAATAAATAATTAAAAATCGATTATTTTTAATTTTTTTTTTTTTTTAAAAAGAGAGGCGCCTGTACGTTGCATACACGTACTTATGTTGCACAGGCACATACGTATCAAACTCGACGTGGATAGGTAGAGCCAAGTTCCAAATACGTTAACTAATTGTGTGTTTAGTCGGGTCAATTCCAAAAAAAACCCCAAACTTTAGGTCAAGTCCCAAATATACCCCGAACTTTTTTTTATCTCAAGAAAAACCCCAAACTTTAGGTTTAGTCCCAAATCTGCCCCGAACTTTTCTTTTGTCTAAAAAAAAACCCTAAACTTTAATTTTAGTCTCAAATCTACCCCGAATTTTGTTTTATCTAAAAAAATCTCAAATTGGTACACATATGACAAATTTACCCAAAATTATTTTTTTGACCACCAAAAAAATTACCATATATTATTTTCCGTTAAATTTTACCATCAAATTTCTAAATTAAATAACACGCCGCAATTAACGGGTATACTAATTTGGGGTTTTACCCTCCGTTTGTACTAAAAAAATCACCAATTTTTGATATGTTCTCAAATATACCCCATGGTCTAGTCCCAACTTAACATGGCATTTCCACATAGATAATAAATACACATAAACAAGATATTATAGAAAATTATTTTCAAAATAAAACCATTTTAGGATATAAAAAATTAGGGATTACTAATACGGCTTTTGGACAGAGGCTAATGAGGGCAAATTTAGAATTATAGTAAAATTTGACGATTTTCTTTTTGACAAAAAAAATTAGGATATATTTGGGAATAGATTAAGAGTTTGGGGTTTTTTCAGAGATTAAAGAAAAGTTTGAGGCAGATTTGGGACTAAACCTAAAGTTTGAGGTTTTTTCTAAGACAAAGAAAAGTTCGGGGCAGATTTGGGACTAAACCTAAAGTTTGGGGTTTTTCTTGAGACAAAAAAAAGTTCGGAGTATATTTGGGACTAAACCTAAAGTTTGGGGTTTTTTTTGGAATTGACTCGTGTTTAGTCTCGCCGATGTAGATAGCGTGCTGTCCACTCATTGTCGGGCCTCTACGTTTGAAGGAGAAGATCCGTGGCCACACACCCTCTCTTCTTGGCTGTTCTTTCCTTTTCAACAATTTCGCTCTAGCTCAATCCCCCAAGTCCACCGAAACGTGAAAATTTTAAATCTGTACTGAAAATAAGCTTGTCACCATATACTAAGAAGAATTGCTAGATCTTATGCATGAGCTGGGCGAAGCGATTGTCTCGATCTCGAGACTTGGGGTTTGTAGATTACTCGCCCATATCCTCTGTTGCCACTACTAACGACGAGGGACAGATGGTTTTTACCGAAAGCTGTTTACAAAACGATAAACCATGTCAAACCCACTTATGGAGGGATGAAATTATGTTTTTACATACAAAAAAAACACTTTAATCACTATAGAACTATGGTATATCATCTGTCAACCAATCTGAGAGTTGTTTGAATCCCCATCATAATTAAAAATTTTAACTGTGTTCTGAAAATGAGATAGACAGCACTCTCAAATACCACATGGAATTTTACTGTTGTTCCTTGTCATCAAGTTTAAAAATGGACAAATTAAAGCTGACGCATGATGCCTGATTTCTGGGCAGTTCCTGAGGGAGAAGCAGTTCAAGCAGACGATCCCGCCAGTGAGGGTGGAGGACGGTGAGGAGATCACCTATGACAAGGCGTCCACCGCCCTGAGGAGGACCGTTCACTTCTTCTCTGCACTGCAGGCCAGCGACGGCCACTGGCCCGCTGAGATTGCCGGGCCTCTCTACTTCCTCCCTCCCCTAGTCATGTGTGTCTACATCACCGGCCACCTCAACACTGTCTTCCCTGCCGAGCACCGCAAGGAAATTCTCCGCTACCTCTACAACCACCAGGTTACTCTTTCTGGCAAAAAGAAAGACACCCAAAGGGAGAAAATAGTAGAGGATCTTTGAAAGGCTCCCACTTGAAACTGTGTGTTTTTTGCATTAATTTTGTTGCAGAATGAAGATGGCGGGTGGGGCTTCCACATTGAAGGTCACAGCACCATGTTCTGCACGGCCCTGAGCTACATATGCATGCGCATTTTAGGGGAAGGGCCTGATGGTGGCCTGAACAATGCTTGTACTCGGGCCAGGAAATGGATTCTCGACCATGGTGGGGTCACCTACATACCCTCCTGGGGCAAGACTTGGCTCTCGGTACTCTCTCACTCTTCCCTGGACAACTGACAAAAATTTGTGCTCCAGATTGTTCTGTGCAGGTGTTTGAGTGAATTGGATATGTGACTTTGTGCTCGTGTGTTGTCTTGTCACATGCTCTGTAGATTTTCGGCCTTTTCGATTGGTCTGGAAGCAATCCAATGCCCCCGGAGTTCTGGATCTTGCCTTCATTCCTCCCCATGCACCCGGGTTTGTTCTCGCAGATTTTCTTGATCTTGTCCCTGATGATATTCTATAGTAGTCTTGCATATTTCATTTTGGACTACTTTCAAATTGAAACCCCGTGGCGTTTTTGCTGAACGAACAAGACTATGGCATTGACTTGTTATTGAATTGGCTACCCTTGCAAAATGCCCCAGGAAAGACAGAAAGTTTCAACTTTGGTTTCGTGTGACTGCCCTTAGTTATAAGGATATATTGTCTGAATGTCCCGTTTTCAATAATGTAGCTAGGATGTGGTGTTACTGTCGGATGGTTTACATGCCCATGTCGTACTTGTACGGGAAAAGATTCGTTGGCCCAATCACACCTCTTGTCCAACAGTTGAGAGAAGAACTTCATACTCAACCCTACGACACAATTTGCTGGAGAAAAGCCCGCCATCTTTGTGCCAAGGCAAGTATCCCTAAGAGGTCCAAGATATCGATCTAGAATCAGAGAGTTTACAAGTCAGAAAATTTTTACCGAAACGGCTCGAATTGTTGTTGCAGGAGGATCTCTACTATCCCCATCCCTTAATACAAGATCTGATTTGGGATAGTCTTTACATACTTACGGAGCCTTTTCTCAACCGTTGGCCATTCAATAAACTGAGAGAAAAGGCTCTTCAGGTAACGATGAAGCACATTCACTACGAAGATGAGAACAGTCGATATATCACAATTGGATGTGTAGAAAAGGTAATGAATACATAAATTTGAGGAGAAAGACACATCAAATGCAAAATACTTGCATTGTGGGAAAACATCACTGAGAATGTCTTTCGTTTTGGACTTGGACAGGTGTTATGCATGCTTGCTTGCTGGGTGGAAGACCCAGACAGTGACTATTTCAAGAAGCATCTTGCTAGGATACCGGATTACCTTTGGGTTGCTGAAGATGGAATGAAGATGCAGGTTAGTAGTAGTGTCACTGAACCATGACAGAATTGGGCTTAATCTGAAATGATAAGTACTTATGTTGCATATTTGAAAGGTGGAAGTAATCTTTTAATAAGGAGAAGATTGATTTAGTAAAGTGAGACCATCTTGAGGACAGCATTGATTTAGTAAAGTGAGACCATCTAGAGGAAAGCTTAATTTGGGGGTTGGCTCATTCATACGCAGAGTTTTGGTAGTCAAGAGTGGGACACGGGCTTTGCCATCCAAGCTTTGCTCGCCAGTGATATGACTGAGGAGATAGCACCGGTATTAGCTAGAGGACATGACTTCATAAAAAAATCTCAGGTTTGATCTTCATTCTTGCAAGCGTCGTTTATCTCCAGACATCTTCCTAGTTTCTTTTGCTTCCTTGCATAAGCTGAAGTGCATCAATCTGTCTATCATATTCCAGGTCAAGGACAACCCTTCTGGTGATTTCAAAAGCATGCACCGTCATATTACTAAAGGATCTTGGACATTTTCGGATCAAGATCACGGTTGGCAAGTCTCTGATTGCACTGCAGAAGGTCTGAAGGTAATATTCCAATGAATGCTTCACTGGATCTGCAGGTTCAGTCCAATCCTAAATGGCTCAGTTTCTCACTGAATTCTCTCCCTGTTTATTCAGTGTTGCTTGCTTTTCTCAATGATGCCACCTGAAATTGTTGGTGAGAAGATGGAGCCGGAGAAAATGTATGACGCTGTCAACATCTTACTTTCTCTGCAAGTGAGTATACCATTGTTTTTCTTTCTTGAGAAAGACTTGAGAAAATATTTGATCTAGACTAGAAATATTGGCTAAACTTTGTTTGCTCCATGCATTCCAGAGTAAAAATGGCGGATTGCCAGCATGGGAGCCTGCAGGAGCTCCCGCTTGGCTAGAAGTAAGTACTTCATAAATTTTTTGTAATTCCTCGATGGTCCTCACAGACAAAGACATGTTTGTTTGCTCATAGATTACTATATTGGGACCTTTTCCTCATCATTTGTCACTTGCAGCTCCTAAATCCGACGGAGTTCTTTGAGGACATCGTCATCGAGCATGAATATGTTGAATGCACAGCTTCAGCTATCCAAGCTTTAGTTTTGTTCAGGAAGTTGTATTCCGGGCACAGGAAGAAGGAGATTGTGGATTTTATATCCAATTCCGTACAGTATCTGGAGAATGTACAAAAGCCAGATGGCTCGTGGTATGTTCTTCTTCCATTGGGTATTTCTCAAGAAGTCAGATAAATCAAAGAAACGGCTACTAATCGAGCAATTCTTGCAGGTATGGGTGCTGGGGAGTTTGTTTTACGTACGGCTCATGGTTTGCGCTCGGAGGACTAGCAGCTGCAGGCAAGACATACAGCAACTGTGCAGCTGTGCGCAAAGGAGTCGCTTTTCTTCTACGAACACAGTTGCAGGATGGCGGGTGGGGAGAGAGCTATCTCTCTTGCCCGAACAAGGTAATTTCTAGAGGGACCTTCTAAAACATGTTTGGCCTTAGCTGTTTTAGTTGCGCGCATTTCTGGCAACCTGGAAATCTTCATTTTCTAATTGCCAAATCGGTCGATGTAGGAATACGTGCCACTTGAAGGAAACAGATCAAATCTGGTGCAAACCGCTTGGGCTATGATGGGTCTGATTCACGCGGGGCAGGTCAGTGGATGATACTGTCGTTTGTGTCTCAATCGCATTAACCATACTTTGGTGATTGTAAAAATCAATATTTAATGTGGAGTTTCTGACTTTGTTATTTCATCTACTATCAGGCGGAGAGGGATCCGGCTCCCCTGCACCGTGCTGCAAAGCTGCTTATCAATTCACAAATGGAAGACGGCGACTACCCTCAACAGGTTTGTACCTTTCAGTAAGTTGATCTCATACAGGGTTAAAACATTAGGAAATAAAAAAGTGCACACCACCGATATCCCTGGAAAGAATTTGCTTTGAACTAGTCCATACAACTAGGAAAATCTAGGGATGATTATTGTCATTATCTTACAAACAATAGGTTCAACTCCTCGAAACATTGTCAGGAACTAGTGCAAATAAAAGAAAATTGATTGAGAGAGAGAGAGAACTCGTTTGGTAAGAATTGCCTTGCAACGAAACAGCATGTTCTAAGCATGAACTTTGCATTGCAGGGAGCCACTGGGGTTTTCAACAAGAACTGCGTGTTACACTATCCCAATTACAGGAACCTATACCCATTGTGGGCTCTCGCAGAGTATCGAAGGCGAGTTTCTTTACCGTCAACAGCCCTTTGAAGAAACAAGGCACATCGTCACAGCCAGCAAATTGAGGAAACCTAAATTAATAAGCACAACTAAATCCAAATCCCATGTATGTAGTTTTATTTGTATGAAAGGAATAGAGAAAATATAAATGCTCCAATGAACCTCATAAGACGCAGATAGAATGTGTAAGAGCTTGTATTTTGTCATTTACATTTATTTTAACAATAGTATTGACTAGATTACAATGAACTATGGATAAACCATCATGAAAAAATAGGTACATGTCCATTTAACATCTAAGCTCAGAAGTTCATCCAAGATATAAACAGCTCGAACGAAAAAATCTCACTATCCAAAATGTCCTCCCAATTACGTTGACCCAGTCATCTTGCTTGTGATTAGTTTAAAAACTTGAAAAGCAAGTAAGACGAATGGAATAAGCAATCATAACTTAATGAGTAGTACATGTTTTCTAAGTAAATTGAACATTCACTATGCATTATTATAAACCGATAATATAACTCGTCAATCCAAAATCCAGTTTACAATATATGTAAGATATCAAAAGTGGACGATATTTTTCCAACATAACATTTTATGTATAATAACAATCAACAATATCAACTCATAGTAACAAACTAACCATCCATAGTCTATTTCATTTATAAGTATCAAACAAGTCAAATGTCAATGATTAATTTTTTTGACTAACTTAATGCTTACTATCTAACTATGGTCACATTTAATGCATGTGACATAAGCAATCGAGTTTCCTCTTTGCTTATGTCTCCACCCTTATCAGTTGGTGGTTTGGCCCAGGAGGATGTCTTGATAACAATATGCATACTTACCTACTCAATGGATTCTAATTGTAGGGACACAAATATAATCTACCAACCTCAATCTCCATTAACCCACAATCAAAACCAAAAACTATATCAAAACTCAAGTTTATTAATCAAATCATATAACTTTTTACGATTCAATATTTATCAAAGTACCCTTTATAAACTATATTCATAAATCATGAACTTTTTATGATTCTTTCATAAAAGGTTTCCCCAAACATTTATAGACAATCAACTCAAACTGTAATCGGAAGACATCTGCAATTTCAAGTAGACAAAATGGTAGTAAATGCTCGATCTAGTTTTATGCATCCAAACAAATCGTTTCTTAACTAATAATATGACTAATTCATATTGCTTTCAAAATATGAGTTTACAAACTCAAAAAAGAGAAAGCGTTACTCATTGAAATCAACCTATGAAGGTTACTCGAATCAATGAACTTGTGCTCCTATTAATTAATCAAAAACCATGTCAAAAGTACAGTAATATACTATGCTAACAAATAACTTAACTAAACTGCGATCATAACATTCCTCTTTGTCTATTGCGTGTAAGTTGCGCGTAAGTTGCGCGTAAGTTGCACATGAAACTTCAGAAATTCATTTCAGAATCGATTATCGTTAAACCCTATAGTTCTACAAAGCTCTAACCTATCATTCACATATAAATCCACAACTTGACAACTCTTCAATCTAATCTCACAGTTCAAAATTTATATAACTTTGGATTTGTAACCTCACATTTCAAATTATTCCAATTAAATGAACAACGAGTTCGATTACTTACTAAGTGGTGTGAAATGGAGCTAATTCGGTTTGACAAGGTCTTCGTGGTATGTACGCAAAAGCTTTCTCTTTTGTTTTTTCTTCCATTCTTCTCCTCGTGCGAGTTCTATGTCCTTCCTTATGATGTTCTTGGTCTCTCTTCTTTGTTATTAATAAAGAATGAAAGAAGTCCTTCTTTAATAATTTATGGGCTAAGGCTAACATAATAATGGGCTTAATGTCACGACCCGACCCTCGAGTCCGTAATAACCCCTATTTCACTTGTGGTCATTTGATTTGCGACTCTCTAGGATCTGTCGCCGACTGTTCATTATGAAATTTCGAGTTATGCGCATGTGGAAGCACTTTAAACTCCACCCAATCAATAATGACAGTAGGGATAGTAGAAAGACATATCATCAATAGCAAAATCATCATTTTATTTATTTACTGATTAACCATAGGAAATTTACATGTATAGGCCCTTATAATGGGCAACTCCCTATACGTCAACAAAAGGGGAAAGCAGAGCTAGGGTTAAACTATTCCTTTCAAAACACTACAACGCCTTCGTGAATCGTGCAGCGTTGCATCCAATGGCAAGGAGAGCTTTGCCAATTGCACCCAGATAGATCCTCAAGCGTTTGAATAGTCGATAGAAAGTTTTGAGGTAAGATTTTGTTAATTCTTTTGTGAGATTGAGAAATTGTTTCGTGAGAAATTACGGGGCTAAACATTGTGTGAATTATTGAGGTCCTATTTAGTAATCGGCCAAATCTAGGCAATTTCTCTTCTTTTATTCTCCGGAACAAAAAAAACAACATAAATCCATATAGTAATATAAACTAATTTTTCTATTCTTGAGATCAGATAAGTGTCTAGGGAATAAATTTGGAATAGAATCAAGAAGTAAAAAAAAGTTACTTATTTGTTTCTAGGAATAATTCTAGAATCAAGCCATTTTTTTTCTTTTCTTCTCCTTCTTCCACTCTAGCCGATCACTGGGCTCAGTGTTGGTCGATGGTTGGCCAGAGGTGAGGTTTGGCGACCTGTCGGAGCCTCGCCAACCCCAAGTGAGGTAGGCCTGGGGTTGGCAAGGCTCCCTCGATGCTGGCAATTGGCTAGAGGAGGAAGAAGAAGAGAATGAGAAGAAAAAGAAAAATCTTAGAAAATTATTAAAAATTAAAGGAAATTTCATGTCAAAAAAAAAATCTGAGAGTCATACCAAACACATTCCTATTTTATTTATTTATTCTAGAAATAGAAATTTTGTACAGTTATCAAACATATTTGAATGCTCATAAATTCGTTTAAGGAATAGAACAAGAAAAACCTATATATGAGTAGAAATTATTTCAAAGAACATAATGGTTACCAAATGCACCCTGAGTGTCATTGAGGGTTAAGAAATACTAAGAAAGTTTGAGTAACTAATGTGTGGTTATGATTTTTGTTAATGGAATCTTTGTTTCTCTTGTTTAATAAAATTTGTTTGGATATGTGTTGAGGCTAACAATACAATCTAAAAGGTGTGAATAGTTTGTTTTAAATGATTTCGACAGTTTTTCGAGGAATATTTCAAGTTTCTAGTACATGCAAAATTGGTTTAACAATAGCAAATGCAAGTAATTCTATCAAGAAGATATGAATGAAGAGAGAGAAAATATTGCAAGCAGATATTTAGTTGTTTAGCTTACATCAAGCTTATATATACTCTCCTAAATTAATAGTCATAAGGCTATAATTCACTCATAATCTCAAAAGCTGTTTTTTATTTTTGTTATTTTATTCTAACGCTCAACTTACTTTTAAACTTTTGTCTAACTTCTTTGCAAGGTGTGGAAGTCGAAATCCACAGTTTAAACTAAATATCTTCATCTCGACCCCTCTAAGAAGATGGGGATGCGAACCCCAATTCTTTCTTCTCATATAGGAAGGATAGTCATTGGGACAAATCCCAGTGGAGTAATGTCAAGAGATGTTATAGAGTAGCATATGCCACTTTCACCGAAAACTCATAAATAATGCTATCAATACACAATCACCTCTATTACATTTATACGCTTCTCAATTAATGGAGTGCAACAAGCAATAAAATCATTTAATACAGAGAGTCACAAGTGATTAAAGTGATAAGCTTTCCCAATTCCTACCGAGTCCTTCAGCATGCTCCGAATCCTTTACGTAGACTTTTAGTCCCCCAAACTAGCCATTAAAGAGTCTTCAACGGAGGTCAAAGTGTTGGTAGATGGAGTTTGCAGACTGCCCATACAGACTACTCTCGTTGACAAAAGTAAGGTTTCCCTAAATGGAGGCTACTGCTTGTGTCAACTATCTATCCTCTTCTCTTAAAATCCCGCTCACATAGTCTTTCAGCATCACTTGTTGCTCACACTCGCCCTCTCTATTATTACTCCCTCTCCCCCCGCCTTTCTAGTTGGTCCACAATGGCGGGCATGGATGCCGATCAGCACACGAAAGGGCATGGTCTATGAATGTCTTGCTCTAATACAAGTACCTTTTTTGGCATGTATTGTCAAGATTGGAATCAAAATAAAAAATAAAAAATTGCAAGTTCCTCGGTAAACTCTAAAACCGAGCCTAGAATCAATAAGATAGATTTCAAGTTTTGGATATACTAGATAAGTTCTAGGTTCCAAAATTGAGAACTAATTCTAACAAGAAATGTTATAGGTTCTGGTTGGAATTTGGACCAACCCTAGAACCACCTAAAACCGCTCACCCAAAAATTTGAAACCCTAACTTCTCTCAAGCATAAGCCACATTAAGATTTCACATGCTCGATCTTGTGAGAAATACATAATTCTTAACTTAATGTTGGCGAAAGAAGCAAGGCTGCAAATTTAGATGTGATGTGCACCTACGGCGTTTCTTTTGTTTTAAAAAATTAAGCTTTGCCCTCTTTTCGTAAATTTAAAGGAAAACAAGCTAGAGAATTATTAATGGGCCCACATCATAATATATCTATATTAATTTGTGAAGATTTCGAATACTATAAGATAAAAGAACAATTTAAAAAAAGAAGAAGCTGTAAACCCGCTTTCAATGTCCGAATAGGAACACCTGATTACATAATCCATTACGTGGCATGCATCTTTATCACCCCTAAAGTAGGCCACTAGATCAGTTTAATATATGTTTCCAATCCTTCCATATAACGTGGGAAATAGATATATCATTTACATGTAGGGCCACTAACTCTATTGACACAAGGGATTAATCCGTCTATATATCTAGCACTATTTATAATTTCTTGATCGTAATAATATAATAACTTTGAATTTCTTTGAAGTCCGAAGAATTCACGCCCTTTCCTTATGCTAATTTGAAGTCCGAAGGTTCCTCCATTATTTTTTTTCTTTTTTTGTCCTTGACGCCATATTGAAAGTTGAAATTGAACTTACGTGTTGCGCTAAATAAGTGGTTAACAATAAAGTAAATTAAACAAAAAATTAAATCAGACATTGGATTTTCGTAGTTTTTTGGTGGAACCTACTCCATGAGAAGAATGGCAAGGGATATCCTGATCAAGTAATATAATGAATATTACAATCATACTCAATCACTAAAGCACTTTTAGTGTTTCCCAATCGCTAATTCCACCTCAATAACTCACATAGTTTTAGTCCTCAAAATTTTTTTAGACATAGTATTTCAATCTTATAAAAGAATTATACAATATCTCAACAAGAGAATTTCATAGCATCAAACAATATAGAATACTCCTTTTGGATTGCATCCGAATGTAAGTCATGAATAAGCCACCTCTTAAATACAATTCATGAGAAATATCTTCTTCTTTAGTTTGAGTATGTTTTCTATTCAAGATTTAAGTCTTTTCTAAAATGAAAAGTGGATTCCTTTTGTGAATTACACTCTAAAGTAATCCAAGAGAAGGATTAAGTTTGCTTCATAAGCTCAAACTTGAGACATGTTCTCAACCTTATGAAAATATTTTAAGATGAGTTTGTGTAAAATTAGTATATTAAGTCATCTAAATCAAGATTTTAATTGAGGTGTCACGCACGGGCCAATCTCTTTAATGGCATTCATAATCTAACGCATCAATTTTAAATATCTAAAAGCTTCTTTTCCTCGACCTTCTTATATTGTTGCTGTCGAACAAGCTAGAGAAAGGATTATATTTGTAATTCACTCTTACAATTGGGTCGTATTTTCCTCCGCCCCTAATTGGGATCTGATTGACAAGCATTCAAAGTCAATTAAAAATACATTTAGATTTGAGGGCGTGCGTGATTGTCACAGAGTTGAAACAAAGAATTTATTTATGATACTCAAGAGAACGTCATATGAAAATTATGACACTTGTGTTGTTTTTATCTTTTACAACTAGACACGAAAGCTAAAAAAAAATTAAGTGAATGAAAGTGATATATGAATCTAGTTTATATGTGGGCTTTGGTTCACTGGGTTTGAAATTATTCGAAACAATTGCATTGACACCCACTTGTCCAATTAACTGAAAAGGTGTCAAAATAGAATTTTGAAGGGAAATAAAGAAAACTATTTACTGCTTTGTAATTGTACGTACTTCCAAAGAGTCCCCAAAGAGTCCCTCACTATTAGGGGTGTCAAAAAAACCCATCTAACCCAATTCGAACACGACCTGAACACGAAATAAGTATGGTATATGTTTCTGGTCTTAATATTGTTTGGGTAACAATTATAAACAAAAATGGAATACATGTTTTGAGTTAAGTTAGGGTCGGAACATTATTCCGACCCAAACACATTAAAGGCTTCAACCCAAACACACCCACCCAAGCTATTTCCTCTACAATTCCTTATATTTGCAACTCATCCAGCACGTCTCATCTCACGAGTTCATCGTTGTCGCCCCTTAGGTCAGCCCCCATCAATCTCTCTCCCTCTCCCCCCCTCTCTCTCCCCATCTTCCATATAATTTGCTTCTTTTTCGGGGCTGACGCAGAACTTTAGAGGAGGGAGTATTATCTGTTTGCGGAGATGTTTATGAACAAGTTGGACGAGATCTCACGGCATCACGTAAAAGCATTTCGAATTCCCTTTGTCATATTTTTTATTAAAAAATTATCTGTCTGCGGAGATATTCACGGACGGGTTGGACGAAGCCTCACGACGTCACGTAAGAACATTTCGAATTTTCTTTGTCATAATTTTTTATTAAAAAATTATCTGTCTGCGGAAATGTTCATGAACGGGTTGGACGAGGCTTCGGGGCATCACAGTTCACGGACAGGTTGGACGAGGCCTCGCGGCGTCACGATTCACGAACGGGTTGGACAAGATATCGCCGCGTCACGGTTCACGGACGGGTTGGACGAGGCTCGCGGCATCACGGTTCACGGACGAGTTGAACGATATCTCGCAACGTTACGTAAGAGTATTTCAAATTTCCTTTATAATATTTTTTAATAAAAAAACACGCAACCCGACCCGACCCAAACCGAACCGACTCGTTTTTTTTTGTTTCATGTTTTATGCATTTCGGGTCGGGTCAAATAACATGACCCTTATTGTTTGGGTCAGGTCGGGTAACATCAAGACCCGACCCGACCCGTTGACACCCATAATGTCTAATTAAGGCCGTGTTTAGAAAGAGAAACGCATGAATTATTGCAATGCATGCATCCAAGCATAAAATCTAGCAAGATCTTCAAGCGATTGACCGATCGATTTTGATAGCTTGGACTTTTGGGGAGGCAGATTAATCCACATTTGACATAAGTAAACTAATACAGATATTTAAAATATAATCCACGGGATGAATCATGTGGGAATTTCTTATAATTGCCAAATACAACACAAACAAAAATGAGTGCCCCGAGGGCCCGAGGCAACCAAGGGAACCTCGAGGACAAATTGCACCCCCCATTCCGACGTCACATCTGTCTCCTCGCCTACCTTAGTTGACCTGTTTGCCTTTGCCTATTTTCGCGTGTTTAAAATGTAAGAATAATGCAGCATCCACCGTAGCAAATGGTCGACAGTGAGACGTGCGCACTTTCGGCGTGGTCGTGTGAAACCACGTAAATAGATTTAAAAGGCAATTTGTGATAAGGAAAATAAAATTTCAAATAAAGATATGAAATTGCTAACTTAATCCTAAATAAGGATATGAACTTAGGTTGATTTTATTTTCAACAAAGGACCTAAAATAAATTTTATCTTAAATGAAAACATAAAGTGGTCAACTAAAGGCTCGAAATGCGACTTGCATGCTTAAAATGGCAGCAACATCACGAGCAAATTTTATTCAAAATATTCTGCTTTGATCCAATTTGAAGAGTTCCCAATCTTAGGGCAATTTCCTTTAAATATCACTGACGTAACTTCTCTATTTTGATAGTGATTATCGTTCTCTGCTTCTTGATGCTATCGTTTACATAAGCATGCGAGTTACACATGCAAATTAGCCGATTGGGGATCTCAACCCTTATTTGAAATTAAGTGAATTACTTCAAGTCCTTATTTGATATAAGGGTCACTCTAGGCTTTTTATGAAAAAATGTTCCCACCCCAGTCTTTTATTTGATATTTAGATAAGGTCCACTCCGGATCTTTTTCTTTTTTTTAATGGCTCCTTTTCAAGCCTTTAATTAGAATTTTCCTATATAAGAATTTGTAGATTGATATGATGATATTTTTCGAATTTTATATTGTCAATACTGCAATTGAAAATGAATTCTTCAAATAGTAATCTACCGATTATGATAAACAGGAACAAATAATTGATAACAATAATGATATTATTGCTTGTGAAATGATTTTTTGTCGTTGACGATATCTGTAGTGATCCTTTTTCTTTTGATGCAATGCCACTCACCATGTGATTTCTATTGGTAATCATTATTATAAATAAATTATAGTACGTTGAATATTGCTGATATAACGAGAGATAGATTCGACAACATTCCTTTTTTTTTTTTGCGCGTGCTATCATCGTGCTTGCTAAGGACCATCCTCGTGGAAAGGAAATCCCCATTTACCATCCTAAGATCTCTCTCTTGGGCTCTCTGTACGGGTGCGTTGTTTTGAAGCTTTGATTCATCTGTCAATGTTTTCCTTATTAAACAGTATTCAGTATACAGAACAGTTTTGGAATGGTGTATCTTGCGATCCCAGTGATGACTTTTACTGGTCATCGACGACTGGCCATCGATAATCTCAGTCCTTGATGCATTGATGAAATAACAAAAATGGCTTGGAGTCGTGGTACATAGCTTGGTGGACGAGAAGAGAGAGTTGATGGCGGCCTGATCAGTGACGATGACGCACGAGTGGTTCAACATTGTTAGAAGTGGCTACAATGACAATGAGGCGCGAGTGGTTCAACATTGAGTCAAAAAGAGAGAGACCGGTAGACTAGTTTGCTTTCTTGCATCAATGGAACATTTTCGTCAAAGTCACATGCTGGTGATGAAATGCTCTATTAGTACAATAATTATACTTTTACATATATTACGAATATGTAGATGACTTTTGATTCGTTTGTTTTGTGATAAATGAATGATTTTGAAAATATTTCTTAAAAATAATTATTTATATCACTTAAATAATTAGTCAATTAATAAAATTTTGATTATTGCCGATAATTATTGTTTAAATATTTTCGTGGATAATGAAATATTTTATTGTTTATTCATTTTTATAAGTGATACAAAAAAATCATTTTTGAGAAAATATTTTCTGAATTATTTATTGTTTGTGAGATAAACAAGGCCTTAATATAGCTTTCAGTCCCATGCATTAGCTAAACTTATGAGAAGATAATCGTTCTTTTGGAGAATAACATAGTATACGAGCATAAAACACATGTTGAATTGTACTCAGGAAAGAAAATCAATTTCAATTTTGTTCATATCTTCAAGTTAATTAACAAAACACCGTGTCATTCATCGTGTGTTCTATCAAAGTTATGATAATATCATGACATATTAACACATGTAAATGTAGTCTTCTTTTGATTTCTCATAAGATGGTGGAAAATAGCAATGCAATTCAATTATTAATTATGAGATTTATAATTTCGAAGGGTCACTCGATGCATAACGCTCGTATGCAACGACATGCCGTACGAATAATTAATTCGATGGGGGAAATAATTAATTTCCCACGCAGGAATATATACTTGTTTAATGATTTATGGGTCCTCTATCATGTCCTTACTGAAAATTGGCACACCAAGGGAAGCTTTTGTTAGACCCATTTACCGCATGTATCCACTTATCATTATCATGCCGGAGCTTTACTCAATTAAATGTTAGAATATTTAATCATTTAATAGCTTAAACTTTTAAAATAGTCGGATATTGTCTCATAAGAATCTCGCATGGTATCAAAGCTAGAGATTTGAAGTTCAAATTTTTCTAGGCTCCATTTTTTTTTTACAATTAAATTTTCACGTCTAGTCCTAGGCAAAAAAAAGACCAGATTAAGCGTAAGGAGGAGTGTTAGAGTTCAAATTTTTTCAGATCCCATTTGTTTCCCTCATTAAATTTCCATGTTTAATAATAGGAAAAAAAAGACCAGACTAAATGTGAGAAATGAATAATAAGTTGCATCCATCTCATAGATTAAGTTTTTTTGAACAATTGGTTGTGGTCTCACAATATCTTACATTAAATATCTTCGGTTGAGAGCAAAATTAAAATCGATATAAAGTTATTAAATATCTTCGATTGGGAGCAAAATAAAGATCGAAGTAAAGTTATGCTAGGCATGTTAAGAGTGGTTTACCATATCGATGTACCAAGTCCACTCTCAGCATTTGGCCTGTTGATTTTGTACGAGGGCTATATTTTCCTTCAATCATGCTTTTGATAGGTAAATGACAAATTATAGATAACACACATGCAAATTCGATAAAACGAAAATGTGGGTGGTGCCCATCTATGATATCCCATCCAATTAGGATCGGAAGAAAACATGGTAACATGATTCTTGTAACATCTTAAATCCATCACTGTACACATATTATTTGCTTTAGACCCCACTAGGTCTTCACGGATCCTTTTTCTGGGTTATACCTAGAAAATGCATATGTATAGATAGAGAACTAAGAACCTTATAAATCAGTTCTGGATTCCCTCCCTATGCAATGTGGGGCAGGAGATGTGCCCTTTCCCTGCACACATCTGGGGACCGAGGCATAGACACACCGCTATCCTTCTTTCCCGCGCAGTGCAGCGTGGGCCTTCACACTTCTTTACGTGACCGATAGATCTTCCATTATTATAATTTTGTTTGGTAAACCTGGCATGTTTTAAATGAGATGGAGAATGTAGGAAGAAGCTAGCGCGACCCAAAACGTGAGTATAAATAGAGGTCCCTTCTCTTCACCTGAGGACCACAACAGCACTTTTAATTTTGGAGAGAGCTCGATTATTTTTTTCTCACCAACTCTCATAAATCTCCCACAAACAAAAGAGGTATCTCTCTCTGCACTTTAGTTTTGTTCAGCCATATCTTTAATGCATATGCATGCATTTCGTCGCGTAATCTCAGAAAACGAAAGGAGTTTCTTGAGGAGTTTTGATCTGCAGCAACTCATTTATCATTTCTTTCATGGGTTGTTCTTCTTTTTTAATCTGCATGAATCGTCGGGAAGGAACGGTGCACGGGAGTCACGATATAATCAGTCGAAGGAAAGAGAGGAAAAGAGAAGGACCAGAATGTGGAGGCTGAAGATAGCAGCAGGAGAGGACGGTCCCTACTTGTACAGCACCAACAACTACGTGGGGAGGCAGATTTGGGAGTTCGACCCTGAGGCTGGCACCGCGGAGGAGCGCGCCGAGGTGGAGGCCACTCTCCAGCACTTCTACGACCACCGCCACCGCGTCAAGCCCTGTGGCGACCTCCTCTGGCGTATGCAGGTACGTTACATATACCACGCACCTAAACACAAACACCCACAGCCCCTCTCTTCTTGGCTTTGTCGTTTCCTATTCTTTCCTTTTCAATAATTTCGCTCTAGCTTCAGCCTTGAGTCCCCATGTCCACCAAAACGTGAAAATTTCAGTTGTGTTTTGAAAATGAGCTTGTCAATGTCTTCTTATGGGAGATGCTAGATTTTAGGCAAAATATGGGCGAAGAGATTGTCTAGAACTCGGGAACTTGGGGTTTGTAGATTACTTATTGAATAATTAAATATTAAACTACGCCTACATCTAACAACTTAAGCTTTAGAACAATGCTTCCACAAAAACTCACATGAAATTAGAGTAGGAGATCCTGACTTCAACTCTTTATTAAACCATACTGTTTGCTGCTGCTACCGGTAGCGAGGGACGGATCATTTTTAACGAGAGTTGTTTACTAAATGATAAATGATGTAATAAACGCACTTATGGTGGGATGGAATGATTTCTTACACTCGCACGTGTCACTATTATCACTTTAGATCTTTGTGGTATGTCATTTGTGAACTAATCCGAGAGCTGTTTGAATCCATGTCACAATTCAACATTTTCATCATGTTCTGAAAATGAGAATAACATTCACTCTCATATGGGAATTTTACAGTTGTTGCTTGTCATAAGTTTAAACCTTGTCAATGTGTGGTAATACGAAGTGGTGGCCAATCTTAAGCTGACGCATGGTTCCTGATTTCTGGGCAGTTCCTGAGGGAGAAGCGGTTCAAGCAGATGATCCCACCTGTGAGGGTGGAGGACGGCGAGGACATTACCTACAACAAGGCATCCACCGCCCTGAGGAGGACTGTCCGCTTTTTCTCCGCCCTGCAGGCTAGCGATGGCCACTGGCCCGCTGAGAACGCTGGCGCTCTCTTCTACCTCCCTCCCCTGGTCATGTGCGTCTACATCACTGGCCACCTCGACACCATCTTCCCTGCCGAGCACCGCAAAGAGATCCTCCGGTACATCTACAACCACCAGGTACTCTTTTCTGGCAGAAAGGACACCCAAATGGAGATACTAGCAGAGGAACTTTGAAAGACTTCGACTTGAAACTTTGTGGGTGTGTTTTGCATTAATTTTGTTGCAGAATGAAGATGGTGGGTGGGGCTTGCACATTGAAGGTCACAGCACCATGTTCTGCACGGCCCTGAGCTACATATGCATGCGCATTCTTGGGGAAGGGCCTGATGGTGGCAAGGACAATGCTTGTGCTCGGGCCAGGAAGTGGATTCAGGACCATGGCGGGGTCACGTACATACCCTCCTGGGGCAAGACTTGGCTCTCGGTACTCTCTTCCTTCGTTAATCTACAAAAAATTGTTCTCAAGATTGGTTTGCATATGCGTTTGAATGAATCGTACGAGTGACATTGTGCTTGTGCTTATGTGTTGTCTTGTCATCATGCTCCATAGATTCTCGGTGTTTTCGATTGGTCTGGAAGCAACCCAATGCCCCGAGTTCTGGCTCTTGCCTTCATTCCTCCCCATGCACCCAGGTTTGTTTGACAGATTATCTTGATCGTTTCCCTGTATATTTAATTTAAAACAGGTATCAAGACAATGGTGTTGGACTAGTTTTCAAAGTGAAATTACGTGGCATTTTTGCTGCACCAACAAGAATATGGCATTGCCTCGTTATTGAAGTGGCCACCCTTTCAGAATTCCCCTTCAAAGACAGAAAGTTTCAACTTCTGTTTCATGTAATTGCGTTTCTCCTCAGTTTCATGGATATGTTGTCTGAATTGTCCCGTTTTGAATAATGTAGCTAGGATGATGTGCTATTGTCGGATAACTTACATGCCCATGTCGTACTTGTACGGAAGAAGATTTGTTGGTCCAATCACCCCTCTTGTTCAACAGTTGAGAGAAGAACTTCATACTCAACCCTACGACACGATCTGCTGGAGAAAAGTCCGCCATCTTTGTGCCAAGGCAAGCATTACTAGCTGGTTCAAAATTTCAATCCAGAATCAGCAATTTTTTAAAGAAATGTCTCGCATTGTTGTTGCAGGAGGATCTCTACTATCCCCATCCCTTATTACAGGATTTGATCTGGGATAGTCTTTACATATTCGCAGAGCCTTTTCTCAACCATTGGCCATTTAATAAACTCAGAGAAAAGGCGCTTCAGGTGACGATGAAGCACATTCACTACGAAGATGAGAACAGTCGATATATCACAATTGGAAATGTAGAAAAGGTAATAGATAGATATATTTAAGGGGAGAGACTCATAAATCGCAAAATTCACACATCATGGGAAACATCTCTGAGAATACATCTTTTGCTTTTGACTTGAACAGGTGTTGTGCATGCTTGCTTGCTGGGTAGAAGACCCAAAAGGCGACTGTTTCAAGAAGCATCTTGCTAGGATACCGGATTACCTTTGGGTTGCTGAAGATGGAATGACGATGCAGGTTAGTTGTAGTGTCACTGAACCATGACAGAATTGGGCTTAAATCGAACTGATAAATTCTTGTGGTCCATATTTGAAAGATGCAAGTCTTCTTACAATAATGAGAAGATTGATGAAGTAAAGTTGACCCATTGATATGCAGAGTATTGGTAGCCAGCAGTGGGACACAGGCTTTGCCATCCAAGCTTTGCTTGCCAGCAACATGACTGAGGAGATAGCACCAGTATTAGCTAGGGGACATGATTTCATTAAAAACTCTCAGGTTTGCTATTTTATTCTTGTGAAAATCTGCTTGCATCTACACTTCTTCCTAGCCTCTTTTGCTTCCTCTCATAAGCTAAAATGTGTCTGTCTATAAAATTCCAGGTCAGGGACAATCCTTCTGGTGACTTCAAAAGCATGCACCGTCATATTTCTAAAGGATCTTGGACATTTTCGGATCAAGATCACGGTTGGCAAGTCTCTGATTGCACTGCAGAAGCTCTGAGGGTAATTCTGCTATAAATACTTTCTCTGCATCCGCAGGTTCATTCCAATCCTGAATTGCTCAGTTTCTCACTGAATCTCTTTCCCTGTGTATTCAGTGTTGCTTGCTTCTCTCAATGATGCCACCTGAAATTGTTGGTGAGAAGATGAAGCCAGAGAGATTGTACGATGCTGTCAACGTCTTACTTTATCTACAAGTGAGTATACCATTGTTTTTCTTTCTTGAGCAAGACTTTAGAAAATCTTTGATCCAGACAAGAAATATTGGTTTAACTTTGTTTGCTCCATGCATACCATGATCATGTTGCTACTTAATTCTTCCATTGAGTTTCATAACTTTTATCACATGTCCTAGTATGATTATAAATTATAATAACATTACATAAACCATAGAATGTCACTTGTTTTAGAGTAAAAATGGCGGATTGCCAGCGTGGGAGCTTGCAGGAGCCCAGGAATGGCTAGAAGTAAGTACTTAATAAATTTTTAGGCATTCCTTGATAATCCTGACAGACTAAGAGATGTTCCTTTGATTATTAATTACTAAATCAGGATATTATTCCTCATCATTTGTCACTTGCAGCTCCTAAATCCGACAGAGTTCTTTGCGGACATCGTTGTTGAGCATGAATATGTTGAATGCACATCCTCAGCTATCACTGCTTTAGTTTTGTTCCAGATGTTGTATCCCGGGCACAGGAAGAAGGAGATTGCAGATTTTATATCGAATGCCGTACAGTATCTGGAGATCGTACAAAATCCAGATGGCTCATGGTATGTTCCTTTTCCATAAGGTACTTCTGAAGAATTCGGATAAATTAAAGAAACAACTAACTAATGGAGCAATTTTCACAGGTATGGGAACTGGGGAGTCTGCTTTACATATGGTTCATGGTTTGCGCTCGGAGGTCTAGCAGCTGCTGGCAAGACATATAAAAATTGTGCAGCTATGCGCAAAGGAGTCGCTTTTCTTCTAAGATCGCAGTTGCAGGATGGCGGGTGGGGAGAGAGCTATCTTTCTTGCCCGAAGAAGGTAATTTCTTGAGGGACTGTCTACAGCATGCTCGGCTTTAGCTGTTTTAGCTGCATGCTTTTCCGGCAGCATGGTAATCTTGAATTTTCTAATGGTCGAATCGGTTGATGTAGAAATACGTACCGCTCGAAGGAAACAGATCAAATCTGGTGCACACCGCTTGGGCTGTGATGGGTTTGATTCACGCGGGGCAGGTCAGTAGATGATTTAGTCGTTTGGGTCTCGATCGCATTAGCCATACTTAGGTCATAGTATGAATCGATATTTCATCTGCTAACAGGCGGAGAGGGATCCGACTCCCCTGCACCGTGCCGCAAAGCTGCTAATCAATTCACAAACGGAAGACGGAGACTATCCCCAACAGGTTTGGGCCTCTCCATCACTTGATCTCGTATAGGTTAACATCTCAGGACCAAAAAAAGCGCAAAGCACCAATATCCTTGGAAAGAATTTCCTGTGCACTAATCCATACACTTTGTTTAATCACTCGAAACATCGTCAGCAACTATTGCGAACAAAAAATGATGAACTACATAGAGAGAACTTGATCGGCAATAATCGCCTTACGAAGAAACAACATGATCTAAGCATGAACTTTGCCTGGTGTTTTTCTTAATTTGTCAGTGACATTGCCTTGCAGGAAATCACTGGTGCTTTCGGGAGGAACTGCATGTTACACTACGCCGCTTACAGGAACATATTCCCGTTGTGGGCTCTTGCGGAGTATTGCAGGCGGGTTCCTTTACAGTCGAAAGGCCTCTGAAGAAACGAGGCATGTCATCATTACAGATTCCATATTGAGATAAGCCCAATAACAATCGAAACCCATGCATGTGGTTTTTTTTCTTGTAGGATAGATGTATAGATCCGAAGGGCTTGCAGTCCTAGAATGGAGGATCCAAGCTAAGATGACGTATAATTCATTGTAATAGAATCTAAATCATATGTTGAAATAAATGGAAATGACAAATACAATGTGGCTGGAAGCAGTGGAGCATTCATATCAAGTTTTTTCTATTCCTTTTCTCCTGGTGTCGAGTTAAAATTGTTGTCTACAATGAAAATAAAACAAAATTGTTGACCGATTATCTTAAATCATACAAATTATCATTTAATTTTTTTTCTAAATAATTCATTTTTTGCAGAACTGATGAAACTTATGTTATTTTAGACTAGTTCTAAATGTGTTTATAATGTTCTAGACTGAAAATGAGGATGCTAATTGTTGCACGTGGTGGAATTAATCTTAACAAGATTGTCAAGGTTATAGGCACACTTGTAAATATAGGAATTATCATTTAGTAAAATAGGGTCCCCTTCATTACCCAAAAAAAAGGTCCCCTTTTAAGATTTTATTTATTTATTTATAGAAATATGATGAAAGTGATTACCCTATCGTCGAAAAGAAAAATAGGGCTCACTTCACTAAAACAAAGTGCGGGCAACTAAAATAGATCATTCCTGTAGGTACAAAGATTTTTTTAAAAATGTAATTGGCTTTAGAGGTCGGTACACGTAGTTGCCACGTGTCAATAACCCAGTATTGACCCAGTAATTTCCAGCAAATGTCGAATGAAAGTTTGACGCAAGGGATTATTGGCGATGGAGGATAGTTTCAAAACTAGGATTGTTACTAAATAAAATGTGTATTATAAAGTTAATTCATGCGGAACTAAGAGGCCATAAAAATGTAATTTCCCGAAAGAATGACATATTTTGTTTGTCTCAAAAAGTTCTTGTGACAAAGCTAGAGTGCGTTGAGATTAGTAACCACTGCTTAATCCTACAAATGATTTATGATTTGCTAGAGTTTGGCAAAACTTGAATAATCGGGGTACGGGAGTTAGTAAGCTGGTTATCCAAGCTCTGCACATAACGCTTGTATTTCACCTACCTCTCACACCTTCACCGGCAAATGTGGCTATTATATTAGCTATGAGAATTGGTAGGATTATTACTGACTGTTTTAAAATCTTAAACTATTAGATGAAAGCGTGATTTATTATTTAAATATTCCAACACTTCCATTCACGCTTAGTTTAATCTTTTGCCTAATATTAAGTGTGGAAATTTAAATGAGGAAACAAATGGAACCTGATAAGATTCGAATTCAAAATCTCTAGTTTTGATACCATGTGTGATGTTGTGAGACCACCGTTGACGAGATTAGATCTAGGGTTATTAGAATGATGCATAAAATAAGGGCTATCCATCTGCTCATGTGCGGGAACGGTGGTTGAAGAGCTTTCAAACTCAATTGCCATGGTGACTTGTAGCCAAAAGAGCAGCTATTTGCGGATGTGGAATCAATTTGGCTGAATAAGAGGAGGACTAGATATTGCTTAAGTGATGGTTGCATGAAGAGGAAGGCAAGGCTTGCACGATGAGTGAAAAAAAAGGAAAAAACACATTTGGTGACAGATAGTGAATGATGATAGATGAGACTCGATTCCAGATAATAATGAGTGATTTATTATTTATATATTCAAATATTACCCAATTTATTTCTTAGACATCCCTTAAAAAGCGGGATGTGGTAGAGTTTACACTCTCTGTCTATTACGTCTCCCAATTTCAAGGTCTATTTGTTTTCTTCCTGATTAAAGAAGAAATATTCCTGTATTTTACGTCTCAGAGTTTAGACGAAGACTTCTAGGGACATGTTCGCATATGAGGACATCATTTTCTATGAGGAAAAAACAAAAAGGTTAGCCGGCAAGAAAGGTACTAACACGACCAAAGAGATCATGCTGTTGTAGACTACAACTTGCAGTTGCCTACGCCTAACGTACATCGTCGACTGACTGAAAAAGTCAAAGACATACGTGCACGCATTCCATCATCTCGCGTTTATCGATACGACTCGTCTAAATTCAAAGAGCCCCAATTCCTCTATTCGCCTCGGCAGGCTGCAGCTGGTGCGTCCAAAATCTCAGGAAGGCAGATTTATCCGAATGTAGAGAATGCCAATTTTAGGGTAAAAGAATAGTAAGAGTGCCATGACTTTCAATAGTGCTCACTTGTGTATTATAACTTTTTCTTTTCACTATTACATTAGAGTAAAATCAATTACTTGAATGCTAATTCCAGCAAATTATCTTAGGTAGGATTTTTAATTTTTTTTTTGTTTATTTTTTTGTTTATTTTTTTGTTTATTTTTTAGGGTTGGTGCAAAGGCCTTGAGCAAGATTGTCACAGCCTTGCTCGTAGCCGACAAGGTCATAATGCCCTTGCTCAAGGCCTTTGCGATAAGATTTGGGTGAGGTGGCCCTTGCCCTCGACCATGAAGGCCTTGGTGAGGGCACTGCAACCTCATTGACCGTGGGCGAGGCTGCAACGGCCTACCTAGGGCCTTCACTATTGAGGGTGAGGTGGCCTTCACCTAATTTGGGCAAGGGTTTCACAATTGGGGAGGGTCGCTAGTGACCCTCGCTAGCCCTAAAGAAAAGCAAAATAGAAATAAAAAATTCAGAAAAAAATTAAAAATAATCTATGTCAATGCCAATGAAGCCACGTTGAACGACTGGCGTTCACATCGGATTTTCCGGTGAGACAAATCATTAATGACACTTAAATAATCAATTTTTCAAATTTGTAGTACTCAAATAAGTAAAAAAAAGCTACGACACTCCTGCTGTTCTTACCTCGATTTTAAGAGGTCTCGATCCAAAACATGATACCTTTCAAGAAAAGCCAAAAATCAAGATCCGTCTCGCTACGTCCAAAGAACCTTCGCATTCCTGGTCATGGCTGGGAGCGGTTCAATAATGTTCGAATACTCGATGAATATCGAGATCTGCCCATGCTAGCATCACGACGCCTCGACGGTCGATGATTGGTTCTTTCGTTCTATTGTTTTCTTTTTTTGGCGTTGTGCTCAATTACAGGTCCGTTCTACCTTGTCACGGGACGGGATTTGTGTGTATTCTAGTCAAAGGAGGTGTCCTACGTTGCAGTTTGAATTAATTCAAGAAGGTTGTTCAGTGTGCATCGGCCATATACACCCACACCGTAATGACATTACAGGTGAAAAATTAAGCCAATCGGAAGCAAATTTCCGAAGCATTCAACTACGAAATTAGTTGAGATGCGATGTATACGTGAGCATCTTCACATAGCGCGTTGCACCCTCGCGCACGAATCATGTAATTGATGCATAAAGATTCTTTCACATCAGGAAGAGCTGTGCTTATCTCCAGTTGACCAGGGCTAGAGAAAATATCTCCCATTAATTCATGCCTTGTGTCATCATCAACATGCGAGATAGGCTAAAAGAATTGAATCTAACCTAGCGAAATTGACAACACCCCTCCTCCCCTATTCCATATTCTTTTATCATTGAGAACCTTCACTTAAAAGTTTGTGAACTTTTTGTATTCGGTCTCATTACAATAAGTCAAAGTCAAACTTGTTCGAATTCGCAGCAAACGAATAAGAAAAAGATGCATTTTGTATAATCAATCGCCGCTGAAAGTATTGATGACATGACCGAAGTGCTTTACCCGAGAAGATGGGATGAAGTAATATGAAGATATTGTATTGTTGCGATCCCAGGTAGGCATTCAATGAAGGAGGACTCGGCCGGCCTCACGTCCAGCAAAAGCCGATCGATGTGCACAAGGGGTCATCACTGCAAAAATAGTGGTTGTGGAAACAGATAGAAAAAGATAGGAAGACTATCCAAAAGTTCTAAACATATTTCACTTTTGCCGATTGATCGTGAACATTTTAATCATTCGTTCATTTTGTTGTTTTTGTCTAAAGTTAATCCTCAACATTGTTTGTCTCATTGATAACCTTGTCAGCTTGTTTTGTTGTTGCGTAGCTTGCCACAACAACCACGATAGACTCGTATTGCAACATTCAGCCTCCTACCACGGTGATAGCATCTTACTACAATGATAGCCTGACTTCCTCCATGTATCTTGAGTTTAGGGGATGTTAGAGCTAATTTAGATATTTCTCTAGAATGTTTTTTAATATTAGAGATATTTAGGCTGCGTTTGGCGGTTAAGATAAATTCAAGATATGATAAAATTTATCATATTCTATGTTTGGTGCATACTCAAGATATGATAAAGTCGGATATAAAGATAATATATGCCGGATAAAATAATCCTATGGTGGAGGTGGGATAAATGTGGTTAGGATTTCTAATTTCATAATAGGAAAATTAAAACTTCTTAAATTAACAAATTTAAAATTATGTTTCAATATAAATAATATTTGAATTCTAATATAGGAAATTCAAAATAACAAAAAATAACAATTTAGTTAATATAAATTCAATATAAAAATATACTCATTACATATTTTAGGTGTTTTAACATTTTAGATATATTAGTACGGTTCTCTATTTAATAAAATTTTATTAGAGAATGATGGAATGGGAAGAAAGAAATAAAAAAGAAATTAATTAAAAAAGAGAGTAAAATAAAATAAAAAATGAATAAAAAAATTATATAAGAGTGTCGCGAGAGATTTTTATTATCTCCATCTATAAAATTTGTGGTCATTTATATTAATATATCGTTTATATCAAAAAAATCAATGATAAGATGTGAATATATGATATTTTATTATTGCAATAATCAAACGGTGAATAAGATATAACAAAATCCTCTAGATATCATATCCTATCATATCCAATCTTATCCTAGTTAGAAATCCAGACGACCAGATATAACCTTAAGTTATTTCTTTTGATCCTACAATCTCTCAAGGATTGTGTATATATTTCCCTTGGTTATGCATATCACTGATTGATTATGATTGATATCGTAATCTATTGTTGCCTTAAATAGTTATCTTATAAAACCTATAAATATGCTTATATTCTCTCTGTTGTAAAGACATCAAATTACACAGAAATTTCACATTTCTCTCTTCTGCCTATATTTCTTACCTGATCAACATACGTAGATAAATTTTATTTGCTATCATTGTGGAATTTACAATCATGTCAATAGAACTTTTGATTTCGATAACCGGAATGCGGTAATTCAACCCAAGAAATGAGGCGAGACAGGTGATCGTAAGTAGACCTGTTAAACGGGTGGGTTGGGTCAGGTTTGGGTCGGGTCATAAATGGTCTGACCCAAATTAACCCATTAACCCGTTTATGACCCATTTAAGCATAGTATAAAATTTGACCCATACCCAACCCAGCCCATATCCAACCCATACCCGACTCGACCCATATTGTTAAAATATTTCTCTATCTAACTAAACTTAGGAAAACTTATTCTTATAATCTTTTTAAAATATTTTAAACTTATTCAAGTTCATTAACAACCCATATATTTTAGTTTTTTTAATTTTTAAACCCATTATAGATACATCTGTCAAAATAGATATATAATCCATTTATGACCCATTTAAATATCAAATGGGTCATAAATGAGTCAGGCTTTCTTTAAATAGGTTATAAATGGATTATACTAAAAGAAAGCCTAATCCATTTATGATCCATTTAATATTTAAATGGGTCATAAATGGGTTATACACCCATTTTGACAGGTGTAATCGCAAGAAAGAGCCATCTCTACCTCTACGGCTCGGCCAGGGAGGCAAATCCCTCTAATTTGGGTCGCTGGCAATCACGTGTGCCTTCTCTCATCACCAAGTACATATGTTCTTAAAAAATAAAACCATATACCAACAAAAACACTATACTCCCACTAACACGCTCACGCTCATGTGCGCATACACTCTCTCTCCCATCGCTTCACAAAAAATCATTTTTTGAAACCCTAACTTAGCTCATTTGGTACTCGCTCCTTTCTAAGGCCACATCAAGGTTTAAGTATCAATCGGTTAGAAATACACATCCCAGCATGCTCATATGTGTAATGTTTTGAAAAAATTGTCTAAAAAATCCTACAACTATTAATTATTGTCAATTTAATTCTGAATTTTTCAATTTTGCCATTTAAGTTCTAAACAATTTCAAATTTTACCAATTGAGTCCATTCACCCAATTTTGACAAAAAACAACTAAAAGGCAATTATAATATAATATATATATATATATATATATTTTTTTTTTTTGTCGGTGAGGGTCTTTGGCGGCGTGCATGCCTTGCCCAAACTAGGTGAAGGCGGCCTTGCTCGTGACTAGCAAGGCCGCAAAGGCCATGGGTGAGGCCATTGCGGCCTTACTAGCTATGAGCAAGGGCTTTTGCAACCTTGGTGACCGCCGATGAGGTGACCCTTGGCCAGATCTAGTAAGGGTCTTCGTGGCCTAAGGCAAGGGCTTTGTAGTCCCATTGACCGCGGGAGAGGACGTTTTTGGACGAAGGGTCAATGGGATAAATTTGAAATTTGAGTAAAAGTTGGTAATTTTTTATGAAAAAATTGGGGAAAAATTGAAACTAAACCTAAAATTGGTGATTTTTTGTGGGACAAAAAAAATTAAAATAAATTTGGGACTAGAGCTACTTCACAAAAACTCTTTTTTTTTTTTTTTAAACCCTAACTTAGCCTATTCAGTCCTCGCTCCATTCTATGGCCACGATAAGATTTCAGAAAGTATCAATCGGCTAGAAATAAACATCCTAGCATGCTCATGTGTGTAATGTTTCTCCATCGACTTAATAGGGAGAGGAAGGATGGCAAAAAGAATCGAGAGTGCTGATCTAGATTTGATGGGTATTAAGGGTGAACATGATTTCAAGGTAGAACTTAGAACCTTAGAACCACACCGATGAAATCTGTACGTTTCAGGTTCCAAAGTATGTAGAGTGGGTTCTAGGTTTCCAAATTTGGGGAACCCATCTTGATGGGTAAATTTTAGGTTCTAGGCAAGTAATTGGAACTTAGAACCTAAAATCTACAACTTAGAACAAATTTTTATGTTTTTCTTAGTCTATGTTTCCACGCAATTTTAAGGTATCCCATGGCGTTTGATGATGAGTGTATAATATGGAATCATTAGTCTAAACTTCCATTTTATGACTGGGAATTTTATTTTCATAGACCATGAGACCAATGGAAGCTTCAATTGCTTTTTCGATATAGTTGTGTTCGAGTAATTACTTCTTCTAAGATATGATTCTATATAATATAAGAGCAATCGGAGTATTGAAAACCATAAAATTTCCTTAATATTATTCAACATGTGCATATGGACACTCATTCTTAGGTCATTAATAATAAAATCCTTGTTCATTTTTATTATTATGTTTGTTTTCGTTTTACTTAAGTAAAGATTAAAATAAAAAGAACCAGTTAGAATTTGGAATTGACATTGGAATAGATCTTGGAACTTGTTATACGGTAAGTTCCATGTTCTAGATTTTGACGGATAGGTTCTAGGTCTCAAAAAATGAGGAACTTGAACCTAATAATAGGTTCCAGATTTCAAGTGGAATCTATAAAGAATCTGAAACCACTCATCTCGAATGGACACCTACTTTCTTATTCTCTTTAGGAATTCAAAAGCAACAGAAGTAAGTACATGAAAGTCATCAACGAGCCTACCTGTTAATATTTTGATAATACTTTGTGACGAATTAGAAGATCTGATATAACTTATGGTTCAATGTCAAATACTATAAGAGAAAAGAACGAAATCAGTCTACAAACACGCCCTCAATTCGGCTTGGCAGTACCTGATTACGCACGTCCTTACGTGGGTATGCCCCAGACGCACGCAGGTCCATGCATCTTTACCTCCCGGAGCGGACCTTTTAGGTTTCTCCAATGAAAGAGCCAGGCTTCTTCCTATATACCTTCAATATTTTATAATACATGCCTTTTGTCTGTCGCACGATGCATTCGTTAAAGGAACAACGCAGAGGCTTTTGGAATCTTCGTGTGAATTGTTGAAAAATGGGAGTCGTCGAATGCGGAACGAAGAGACGGACTTCAAGCCACGTAGGTCCAAATGGTCTGCAGGAAGATTGCACGATTTCTTCCTTTTCTTCTTGATGGAGAGTCTCGGACACGGGACAGACGTCGACAGTCAAGGAGAGATTTGACCCTTTTGTTTTTTTGGGTGTGTGGAAGCATTGACTGAAAGTTAGGTCTCTGTGCACCGCGCAAACGTTAATTTTGCCGCTGCGAAAGCTGGGAGTTGACTTAGCGCTGAGGAAAAAGAGAGATCGAGGCACGATTCATTTTACACTAAATTCTCTCACCTTTTTTGTTACACATTCAAACTGTTCTGATGTGAATTCGAATGGGGCTTGTTGAGTTTAGCTTACACAGCCCGAAGCAAACCCATTTCTTTTTCCAATGATTAGAGAATTAGGGTTCCCCCCGGGGGGAGGGGGGGGGGGGGAGGTTTTTGAAAATTGCTTGGTGATGATGACTCTTGAAAATTTTAAGATTTGCGTAGGAACGAACCATTAAAAAGATGATCTATCCTTGATTTCCTCTAAGTTTGGCATCGATGGACCATAGTTTAAGGCCCCATCCTAATAATAAACGAGGAGGAATTAACTCAATAACTTAGCAAGCTACAAATCCGAAAGGTCTTGTTCTCTCACTTACCATAACCTGAATTGGGTAAGGCTCCATCCGCCGGGTGGTTCGGCATGGCTCTTGAGGATTACTCTGATCAGTGGCAGACAGTGTGATTTGACCACAATATCTTCCGGATTGAAACCAAACACTCGACCACTCCAGTTAATTCCAATGGCTAGTACAATGCTTCAAGTGCTTCACTAATATCATGCCTGACTATCAGTCCAACTAATCAAGAAACATTGGTGTTGTGGTGAATAGATTTTTGAAGGAAAATGAGAGAGTTCACATCGCATAGTGCTCCATACCTACTTTGAGAAAAAACGAAAGTCTCTAGCCTTGAATGCGTTATTGAGTTAACACTTGAGATGGGGAATGAGTAACACTTTTTTTTTTGCACCTAAAAATGCGTAAATACTTACTCTTATACAAGCCTCAAAGCATAGTCAAATTATTTAATGAACTCAATACATATATTAAACTAAATATGAATTGTAAGATCTAGTAAGACTCATATGATTTTTATTATTTTCAATATTCCAATTCATTAAATTTGGTAACAACACTCATGTAATAGTTTTCTTCAACTTAGGTAGGATTATCGAGTGGTGAACCAATGGAGTTTGACAGCTTGGGCATTTGAGTGAACAAATTGACCCGCATCCAATTAGTGACAGATATAGTACGTGTGTATTGTACTTCACATGATGATTGAAGAGGAATTTCTTATAATTATTGCAACTTTACTTTACAGTCAAAATGGTAGAAGTGAAAAGAAGAAAAATCAATCCCAGAAGAGCCACACATATCGTTGACTAGACTTCAAAGCGAGCAGAATTTCTGAATCTGCTCTGCGTAAAGCACATCAAGCTCCTGATGGCATGTAAAAGAAAACATCCAGGCCCTTCTCTCCCAGCCCAATGGGGACAAGGAATTTCTAAGGTATATTTGCGACATTTCAAGTCCTATATCGATTTGGAGAGATCTATCAAATGATTTATAAGTCGATACCCAATCCTACATGATCACCACCTTGTATGATCACTCAAAGCACTCCTTTTGAAAGCTTGGTCCAAGTGGACTAGATGGGGTCACTATATATGGTACTAAAGTAGAATCCCTAGTAGGAGAGTGGTTCATTAACATAATAGGCTTGTACCGAATTGGATGAGTGTGGTTATAATGACGAGATGAGAGGGTTTGGATAAGGTGCAACTCCTGACAGGCTTGTAGGATAGAGAAGAGAACTGGAATGGACTAGAGTATACATTGAATGGTCTTTAAATGGTCATTAATTTGTGTGGTTACTCAAAGTACTCTTTTGGGAGGTTTAGTCCATATAGAATGTGTTGAGTTATTACAATACCAGTGTTTCGTACAACTTGCCTATCATGAACTAAGATAGAGAAGGGAGTTGGAATGGACCCGAGCATACATTGAATAGAGTCTTTAAATGGTCACTAATTTGTGTGGTCACTCAAAGTACTCTTTTGGGGGGGTTCAGTCCATGTAGAGTGTGTTGAGTCGTTACAATAGCAGTGTTTCATGCAACTTGCCTGTAAGGAGCTAGGATAGAGAAGGGAATTGGAATGGGCCAGAGCACATATTGAATAGTCTTTAAATAGTCACTAACTTGTGTGGTCACTCAAAGTACTCTTTTGGATGGTTCAGTCCATGTAGAATGTGTCAAGTCGTTACGATACTAGTATTTCATAGAACTTGCTAGCACATCAAATGATTTATAAGTCGATACCCAATCCTACATGATTGCCACCTTGTATGATCACTCAAAGCTCTCCTTTTGAAAGCTTGGTCCAAGTGGACTAGACCGGTCACTATATATGGTACTAAAGTAGAATCCCTAGTAGGAATGTGGTTCATTAACATAATAGGCTTGTACCGAATCGGATGAGGGTGGTTATAATGACGAGATGAGAGGGTTTGGACAAGGTGTAGCTCCTGACAAGCTTCTAGGATAGAGAAAGGAACTGGAATGGACTAGAGCACACATTGAATAGAGTCTTTAAATGGTCACTAACTCGTGTGATTACTCAAAGTACTCTTTTGGGGGGTTCAGTCCATGTAGAATGTGTTGAATCGTTACAATACCAATGTTTTGTACAACTTGCCTATAAGGAGCTAGGATAGAGAACGGAACTGGAATGGACCAAAGCACACATTAAATATGATCTTTAAATGGTCACTAACTTGTGTGGTCACTCAAAGTACTCTTTTGAAGTTCAGTCCATGTAGAATGTGTTGAGTTGTTATAATAGCAGTGTTTCGTACAACTTGCCTAGCGTTTATATAATCAAAACGATGAAATGAAGCAAGGTACCTTTCGGACTATCAACGCCTCTTACCTGAGTATCACAGGAAGCAAGAGGGCAACAATGCCCTCACTGTCAATCAAGCACTAATTTCACAACAGATCCACTTGAAAGCTCAAACTTTTTTCCAACAACGTTCAGTACAGTCCTTCCATATTTAACCCACGAACTTCTTTCTAACATCCCATGCGGGACTCTTTCACCCGCAAGTACATTACCTACACGCCAACAACCGCATCTTATTCTTAAAACTACTAGTAAAAAACATCGAAGCCGAAAGCCAAAAAGTAAAACCAAACATCCGCTTCGTCTGCGCTTTTTGCGCGACACTTATTGAACCTCTTCCTTAACTTTTATGCAATAGTCAACTGCCTCAAACTTTCGATACAAGAAATGTCCCCGTTGAAAAAATTTAACCTTAAATCTTTGTACAATTTGAAACCCAATGACTGTTTTGATGCAATAAGAGGCATGCGGAGCTGGGCTTAAGGCGGAAAAGAAGCATTCTCACAAGTCTCTTTCCGCTGATGATACGAGAACGAGGCTCAAAGTGTGTGGTTGAAAATTTCTCGAACACGACCGTGAAAGATCTTCAGATTTGAGGTGAGACCGAACCACGGAGGTGGTGTGTCGTTGGTGCCAAGAAATTCCACGTCACGTTTGCCAATTCCTGTTGTTTTCTCCATGAAATTTGAGTGCAATGGGCGTTCCAGTGATCCACAGAGGAACCCACATCTCCTTCCAAAATCAACCATACCCCTCGCCAACTAAAAAGCAGGGTTCTGCAGCCTCGTCAGCCATGGAGCAAATTCGAGCAAATTTGGAATATAAGTAAAAGTTGGTGATTTTATTTGAAACAAAAAAAATTATTGTAAAATTGGAACCAAATCTAAAGTTGGGTTTTTTTTTTACGAGACAAAAAAAGTTTAGGGTAGAATTGGAATGTAACCAAAAGTCAAGGGTTTTAATAAGACAAAAGAATTCAGTGTAAAATTGAAATTGGAGTTGAAGTTGGAGATTTTTAAGGTGTTAACCCCCCCCCCCCCCCCCCCCCCCCCGGGGTTTGCTTCACAAAAAAATCATTTTTTAAAACCCTAACTTAGCCCATTCGCTACTCGCTCCTTTCTAAGGCCACATCAAGATTTCAGAAAGTATCTCAATCGGCTAAAATTACACATCCCAGCAGGCTCGTATGTGTAACGTTTCTCCATCGACTTAACAGGGGAAGGATGGCGGACAGAATCGAGAGTGCTAATCTAGATTTGGTGGGCACCTACTTTCTTATTCTCTTCAATAATTTAAAAGCTAAGAAGTAAGTACTTGAAAGCCATCAATGAGCCTACCCGTTTCTATTTCAATAATACTTTGTGAATATCAGATATAACTTACGGTTAAATGTCAAATACTATAAGAGAAAAGAACAAAATTAGGCTGACCTCAATTTCAAAATGGCAGTATTATGGAAATATCAGCGAATTTGGGTAGAACAATGAAATCAATTTGGATTTAAATCAATAGAACAATCAAATCAGAGTTTAAAGCATGATATCACTTTATTTAAGGAATTATTTGCCCCATAATGTTGCTAACAGTCACCGACAAATATCTTTTAGGATATAACAAAGTCTCAAATAAAAATATTAAATAGTAATTTCGGTATTTATCTAGGATCTCTTTAGGAAATAATTGAAAAGATAGCTATAGTTTTGAAAAGAAGATTCGAAAATGATTTCATGCTTGTTTTTGCCAAAAAACTCACATATGCAAATAAATATCAGTCTTAAAAGACAGGCAAATTTTTGTGAAAGGTTACAAAGTTAACAAAAATATCCTTTAAGAAGAAGTTGCAAAATGAACAAAGGTATCCCTTTGAAAGAAGTTGTAAAATAAACAAATGCAACCCTTCGGGAAAGGTTGCAAATTGAAAAAGTATGATTTCCAAAAGTTGTCTTGAAAAGGCACATATAAAAATTCGAAATAATAAAAAATAATCAAAACAACAATTTAATTTTTTAATAAATGAAATTCCGAATTTGCATAATTTCCAAAAATTGCTAAACAACAAAAACAACCTTTCAACTAATAACGATTAACACGATAATCATATGAACAAAAATAAAAAATAAACAGGTTAGTGCTAATTAAACTATGAGTGTGCTCTAGCCCACCCCAAGCTTTTCTTTAAACACACTAGAAAAAGGCTCATAGTTATAAATTGGCCCATCTCCTCCCAACTTTCTTATATGGGACAAGGAAAAACACACTTCGTTTGTTTTACAAATAAACATCCAACAATCCTCTACTTTGTTTGTAAAACAAATATTTCATCAATAGAAATTTTTAAACCATACAACCCAAATTTTGGTGAGATTAACATATATAAAGGTCTCTTTCAAGTTAAATCTTTACTTAATATAAGAATCTCAAAACTCTATCAAAGTGACAAGTAGCTTGGCTTTGAACTTATACTTTTAAATAATAGAATTGGATAACTTTCCTTGTCCGCAAGGTCGGCCCTTGTCGGCCCCAGGTGAGGGTAGCCTTGCTCGTGGTCGGTGAGGGCCGATCTCGCTAACAAGGAAAGTTGTTTGATTCTTCGCTTGCCCCAAGTGAGGGTAGCTTTGCCTGTGGTTGGTGAGAGTGGCTGAGCCTTTGTAGGCCCTTCCTAGTGGCCGATGAGGGTTGCCTAGCCCTCATTGGCCTTTGCTAGTGGCTGCTAGCCAACACTAGAAAAGAAAAAAAAGAAGAAAAGAAAATTTGGATGAAAATGCTCCTGATCGGAAAATTTGTCTCACCAACGACCAGCATAGTCAAACCCTTATTTGAGATAATCACGGTCACTTCAGGCCTTTGTTTAAAAGCAAATTCATTTTAAATCCTTATATGAGAAAATAAATGCATTTTGAGCTTTTTTTTTTGGAATTTTTCCTAAAGAAGCTTGCGACCGATAAAATGGGTACAAATAGAGAGGTCCTCTTTCTTCTCCTGAAGACCACAACAACACTTGGCTTGGAGAGAGAGAGTGTCACACCCCGAAACTGCAAGAAAAAGGGAATATGACAAGGCCGTCCTTCCACACGAAGGACGTAGCCTCAATATAACCAACAACCTGATATCAACATATATAAACTCAAGCCCATATATATATCAGATAGACCAACACGTTGGCTATCACGTTGGCTATACATCAGAGTTTCTATAATCCTCCAAAATAATATTAACAAACAGAACTCAGCCAACCTAAAAGATAATAAGCACTAAACAAGTTTCTTTCTCAAGTCATACCCAAAAAGAATCAAAAGTTTCCCCCCAACAGCGCTCTCGCTTTACTCGCCGCTAACCGAGGAACCTGGAAAGGTTGGGAAAGAGGGGTGAGCAACCACAAGCTCAGTGAGTAGTATACATCTTCTAAGCAGATCGAGCAAGCACTATGCATGAGTTCAAAGCAATATCAAAACTTTATAACTCAATCCAATATATAAAATACATAATAAATCATATAAGAGTTACTTTTATACTTATATGAAAAACTCATTTAAACCACAATCCCAATACCAGAATCAATGGTCAAGTCCATTGAATAATCTCCATTCAAAAATCACAAGTCAATGGTCCATTCACTGACTAATCTATTGCTCAATCCCTTACCATGGTCACGACACAACGCCTTGTGACAAGGCGACCAAGATTTCCCCCTTGGCAAGGTCTCCACCTATAATGCCGGTGGTTCGGTCTAGAAGGATATCCTACCCGGTATGCATACCAACATGCCCCTCAATGGGCTCACAGTAATAATGAGCAAAATAACCATTATCCAATACCAGAAAGTCAATCCAGGAATCAATATAATAAACCAAATAAATACATTTTGCAACATCATCATCCACAATTTCTCAAGTCATCCACATACTTTTCCATAAACCATTTGCAAAGAACTTAAAAATATATTTTGTCTTCTATTACTTTGCATAATACGTTTTCCAAACCTTTATAAATAATCAAAAGGTAGTCCATGCCCGATCCGATTTTTATGCAATAACAATGTCATTTCATAATCCCATATCATATATAATCCATATAATTTTCTCACGTGAATTTTATAAATTCAAAGAAGATATAGTACCACTCACCTCGTTGCCTACGATCCAATAAAACGATATTTGAATCGTCAAACTCGCGGTCCTAACAAATAATTGAGGAATGAGTTAAAACCCGATAAAACTCTACCTCAATTATTGAGACAACTAAATCACGCCTTAACACTAATAAAATGACCCCTAAGAGCTAACAAAACGCCTAACAAAAGCAATTTATTCAAAGCCGTTCAAGAAGCGAGACTAAGGTGCAAAACTTGATTATGCCATAACTTTCTCATCCGAACTCCGATTCAAGCAATCTTGTAGTCAAAACGAAGATAATTCCGAGCACTAAAAGACCCATTAGTAGGACAATCCAATTTCAAGCCGAAACCGACAAAATCAGACCCCACAGCAACCGCGCGCGTACTGTACATCCAGCGGGCAGAAGTTCAAAATTCAATTCCGGACAAACCACAAGCTCAAATCCAATTCCGTAAAATCCCACGGGTCCATGACGTCCTAAATTACCATTCTTATAAATTTTCACAGCTCAATAACATAAAAATCGGACTTCGCCGCTCAATATTCCCAATATTCCGAATTTGAGCCCTAAAGCGGAAAAATACTTCGATTGGAGGAATAAGAGGCACGTGTACTCACCGGGTGTTGCGTAAAATAGTTGAGTTGGCTTTGCGAGGCTCCCACAGTGCGCACGTGCGAAACCCTCTCCTCCTTTCCCTTCCTTCTTCTCTCCCTCTCTTCTTTTTTTCTCTCTGTTTTCTTTCTCCTTCCCGACTGTTCTGGTTTCGAAAGTGGGAGACAAAACCCCACTTATTCTCTCTCCTCTCCTTTGACTTTTCAACTCCCTTTCTTCTCTTTTTTTTTTCCATGTGGAGCCCACCAGCCAACAAAAGAGCCGGATATTACATCATATCCTCCTTAAAAAAAAATTTGGTCCTCGAAATTTGAACTTGTCTTAATCCTCAAATAGATGCGGATATTTGCGTTTCACTTCCTCCTCAAGTTCCCAAGTAGCCTCTCTCTCGGTATGATTTTGCCATTGTATTTTCACATAAGGAATAGTTCGTCGTCGCAACACTTGATCCTTCTTGTCGACAATGCGAATAGGGCGCTCCTCATATGTCAAGTTTTCTCTTAATTTCAACGGTGAAAAATCCAGTACGTGGTCAGAATTTGGCACATATTTTCGCAACAAGGATACATGGAAGACATTATGAACACCTGAGAGTGCCGGCGGCAAGGCCAATTTGTAAGCAACTTCACCAATCTTTTCCAAGATCAAGAATGGTCCTACGTATCTTGGACTTAACTTCCCACGGGTGTCAAATCTCATTACGCCCTTTGTAGGAGAAACCTTTAGGAATACGTGATCACCCACATTAAATTCTAACTTGCGTCTCTTAAGGTCTGCATAACTTTTCTGACGACTTTGAGCCGTTCGGAGACGTTCTTGAACCAACCTAACTTTTTCTTCCGACTATTGAATGAACTCAGGGCCAAGTAGTCTTTTCTCACCAACATCGTCCCAACAAATAGGACTTTTGCATTTTCTGCCATACAAAGCTTCAAAAGGTGCCATTTTAATGCTGGAATGATAACTGTTGTTATAAGAAAATTCTGCCAAGTGTAGATGTTCATCCCAAGAACCGCCAAAGTCAATAATACATGATCTCAACATATCCTCTAACGTTTGGATTGTTCTCTCTGATTGCCCATCTGTCTGCGGGTGAAAAGCTGTACTCAAGTTGAGTTTAGTGCCCAACGCTCCTTGCAAACTCTTCCAAAAGTTAGACACGAATCTAGGATCCCTATCAGAAATAATGCTTATTGGAACTCCATGAAGCTTTACTATCTCATTAACATATCGCTTGGCCATGTCTTCCATTGAAAGGCCAAATCGATATGCCAAAAAGTGTGCGGACTTAGTTAATCGATCAACAATCACCCATATAGCATTCTTACCACTTGGTGTCCTCGGTAGACCAACCACAAAGTCCATGGTGATATGCTCCCACTTCCATTTAGGTATCTCTAGGGGTTGTAATTGCCCACCTGGTTTCTGATGCTCAATCTTCACTTGCTGGCAAACTAGACATTGATCAACAAATTCTACCACATCCTTCTTCATGTTGACCCACCAAAAGTTCTCTCTCAAGTCTCTATACATTTTAGTACTTCCTGGATGAATAGAGAATCTAGTACTGTGAGCTTCCTGCAATATCTCCTTTTTCAGTTCTGAATCATTAGGAACACATAGCCGACCACGAAACCTTAAGGACCCATCTACGTGTAAACTGAAGTCCACTTGTCTTCCAGCTTCCACACCCTCTCTGAATTTCTGCAATTGAGGATCTTCGTCCTGTTTAGCCTTAATCCTGTCAATCAACGTCGGTTGTACTCGGAGGTTAGCTAATTGAGCACCAAGATGATGCACCAATACCTCTAAGTCCAACTTCCTCATATCTTCAAGGATAGGTTTCTGAGAAGTAAGTAAAGTTGCCATATTTCCAAAGGACTTACGACTCAAGGCATCCGCCACCACATTAGCTTTACCTGGATGGTAATTGATAGACAAGTCATAGTCCTTTAAAAGTTCTAGCCATCTTCTTTGCCTCATGTTCAATTCTTTTTGAGTAAAGATGTACTTCAGACTTTTGTGATCAGTAAAAACTTCACACTTTTCACCGTACAAGTAGTGACGCCATATCTTTAAGGCAAATACAACCGCCGCTAACTCCAAATCATGAGTGGGGTAGTTCTTCTCATGTGTTTTCAATTGTCTAGAAGCATAGGCAATGACTTTATCACCTTGCATAAGAACACAACCCAACCCTTCTTTAGATGCATCACAATAAATTATGAAGCTGCCACTTCCTGAAGGTAGAGTTAGTATAGGAGCTAACACTAGCCGTCTTTTTAACTCTTGGAAACTGTGCTCACACTGATCCAACCATACAAATTTAACTCTCTTTTGAGTTAGACGAGTGAGGGGACTAGCAATCTTTGAGAATCCTTCCACAAATCGCCTATAGTATCCAGCTAGCCCAAGAAAACTCCTTACTTCTGTAACATTAGTAGGGCGATTCCACTTAACAATTGCTTCCACCTTCTTTGGATCCACTAATATGCCATCCTTCGAGATTACATGACCCAAGAATTCTATATGATCAAGCCAAAAGTCTCACTTACTAAATTTAGCGAACAACTTCTTTTCATGCAAAATCTGCAAAACAAACCTCAAATGCTGCTCGTGTTCCTCCAAACTCTTCGAATACACTAGTATGTCATCAATGAACACCACGATAAATTTGTCAGGGTACTCCTTGAACACCATGTTCATCAAGTCCATGAAAGCAGCTGGTGCATTTGTTAATCCAAAAGGCATGACAAGAAATTCATAATGGCCATACCTTGTTCTAAAAGCAGTTTTAGGCACATCATCTTTTTTTATGTTCAACTGATGGTATCCTGAACGAAGGTCGATTTTGGAAAATACTTGAGCTCCCTGAAGTTGATCAAATAAATCATCAATCCGAGGCAAAGGATATTTGTTTTTGACTGTTGCCTTGTTAAGTTCTCGGTAGTCTATGCAAAGTCTCATACTACCATCCTTCTTTTTCACAAATAGAACTGGTAACCTCAGAATTCTGTCTCATGGCCTTCGCTTCAAGAATCAATTTAAGGAATTTGTAAACATCAAACGATTCTATGCCCTTCAACCAGCCGTCCTCGATCCAATAATCCAGAGTCTACTTTCTTCCTGTGCTGAAACACACTCCCAATTTTCCCAAACTTGTACCCAACCTTTGTGGAAAAACTCTTCTTTCTATGTCAAACTTCCCTTCAAACGGAATGAAGACATCAATCCCACAAAGGCTAGCCACTCGGGAATGAGCCCTGAACATCTCACGCTCGCACAGCAAGAGTGCGCAGAGCTATTGGCACAAGGTCTCATCGAACCCTCTGACTCTCAATGGGCATGTGAAGCATTTTATGTCAACAAACGAGCCGAGCAGAACCGTGGCAAAATGAGGTTAGTAATTAATTACCAACCTCTGAATGAATTCCTTCAAGATGATAAATTCCCACTGCCTCATCGAAATTCTCTCTTCTTGAGTCTGGTCCAAGCAAAGATCTATTCAAAATTTGATCTAAAAGCAGGATTTTGGCAACTAGGGATTGACCCAGCAGACAGACCTAAAACTGGGTTCTATATCCCAAACCAACATTTCCAATGGACAGTTGTCCCTTTTGGTCTCAAGACTGCCCCTTCACTGTTCCAAAAAGCTATGTGCAAAATCTTTGAACCCATCCTTCCAAACTCCCAAATTTATATTGATGATATCCTTTTGTTTAGCCATGATGAACAATCCCATTGTCAACTCTTGTTACATTTCGCTGATATTGTTAAAAACCATGGCATCATGCTTTCCCAGAAGAAGATGATTATTGCCCAAAAGGAAATTGAATTCCTTGGCATGCGCCTTAAAGATGGAACCTACTGCCCTGAACCCCATATTGCTGATGAACTCCAAAAATTTCCCGAAAAGGATCTCAATCCTAAACAAGTCCAGCAATTTCTTGGCATTGTGAATTATCTGAGAGATTTCGTTCCACACATCTCTCAGTATTTAAGACCTCTCTAGCGAATGCTCAAAAAGGATCCCCCTCCATGGGGATCCAAACAGACCCAAGCTGTAGATCAACTCAAACTACTCTTACAAAACCTTCCTCCTTTAAAAATTTCATCCACTGGCAAACGAATTCTACAAACTGATGCCAGCGACAAATATTGGGCAGCCATTCTTTTCGAAGAAATTGATGGAAATAGGCATATTTGTGCCTACAAAAGTGGGCACTTCTCTCAAGCAGAAATCCATTATCACTCCACTTTTAAGGAGATACTTGCAGTAAAGTATGGCATCAAGAAGTTTGAATTTCATCTCATCGGACACCATTTTCTTGTTGAAATGGATATGTCCTCATTTCCTCAGATGCTTAAGTTCAAACAAAAGCAGGTTCCTCATCCACAACTGCTACGATGGGCCGAATGGTTTTCTAAATACTCCTTTGAAGTCAAACACATTCCAGGAACCAAGAATGTCCTTGCTGATTTCTTGTCCCGTCCAAAGGAACCAATACAAGCCATCAACATGTATGTCAAAAAAGAGCATTTTCAGGACACATACCGAACAGACAAAATTCCAGGAGGATGGCCCAGTTTAAAATACCCTCCTGATGTTCCTAAGGCAATCCACCACAACAATCTGAAAGAACGACTTCCAGAATTAATGTGGGAATATCACCTCCGAATTTTTCGTGAATACGGTGGATTGATGCTTAAACCAGATGGACTTCATCCGCAATATCCATTCATTCACCCCCTCAAATGGTCCCCTGATGAAGAATTTCCAGAAGAACTAAAATGGTTATTGTGGTACATGTTCAACCTGTACACTATAGCCATTGAATTTCCTACTGACAAAATTTTGCAGGTTATTCACAAGGATGGTCAAGCTCAACCCCATAATCAGAAACACCTTTTGGAGATTTTTGCATGGTACAAACCACTCCAATATTGGCGAGAACTCTTCAAAATCCAAAATCGCCAAGGAAGGCCTGAACCAGAAAGACACACTGTTGTTTTATTCCACCGACCATTGACATTTTCCCATCCATGCGGATGGATTTCTGACAAACCTTCTATTGCAGGAATATCAAGCTACAGGCCCCAAGTTTTTCAAGAATTTGCTCGAATCCATCAGACACTTCCATACTCAGTCACAACAAGCAGACCCGCATCTCGTGAACTCTAGAGGATCCTATGCCAAGAGAATCGTACCATTCCCCCAGAAGCATGGCTATCTGCACAGGTCCCTACTTCTTGGGACCACCTTGAAACTTGGGATACCACCAGAAACCATATCCAAGAGGCTCTTCAAATCTTTCGCCAGAACAATCCAGACTCCACCCCCTATGATCCATGGGGGGGGCCACTCTCACAGGACCCTTGGGGAGACACCCCAAATTACGCCTCCTATCCCGGTTCTTTTTCCAATACTTTCGGTGCTAGCTCATCCCGTCCACCAGATCTGTCGGTAGAAGAAATCGAGAACCTCATCCGCGCTTTCAAAAGAGAAAAAGACGGAAGCTCTAGTCCAGATGCAGAAGATGCTTACTATCGAGAACAGTTGACTCGTCATAGCTCTGATGATTCGGACTATGACCACTACAATGCTAGAGACGGAAGAGACGTTTAAAAAAGCCGTCCTGAAAACACTGTACACCGGTACTGTAGCACACTGTTCACTGTTCACCCAGTCTGTTTTCACTGTTCATTCAGTCTGTTTTTACTGTAGCAACAGGCGAAAAAACTACTGTTCATAGCCTGTCACGGGATTTCTTTAGGACTCCCTACATGTCTAGCCCTTAAGTGGCTAAGTTTGCTTAATTATGCCCTAGCATGGCCAGTTTGCCTGCTCTTGTCGTTTGTACCCTCCTTTGCCTATATAAGAGCAAGGAGTCTCCATTGTAAGATCCATCGAGTGAAATAAGAAGTGTGTTGTGTACTCTACCTCCAACATGATCTTCTAAACACTCTCATCCTCTTCTAGTTCAGGACGATGGTTCTGAACAAACACTGTGATTGAGAAAAATCCTGGAGTATGCTCTGCACTTGCCCTTAGGGGATCCTGTGCATCAGAATTTCCGATATTTTAGAGTTTACTGGCATCCAAGTTTGCTACTTGGTGATTGACAGGCAGTCCCTGTTGAGGCCAAGAGGGCCGTGTGAGGGATAGCATACTAGTCACAAGTCTGGAATTTGGATATCAGTACCCAGATTGACACATCATCTGGGTCTGATTCTGACATTTTAATTGAGTCACCCTCTTCAGAAGGGTCATTTTTTATGGCAGATAGTGTCAAGGATGAAGAAATATTCTCCGAACCAGAAATCCATCATTCGGAGCAACCGGACGCCACCCAGTCCTTCACAGCCTCATCATCCAAAATCTATTTCACACTAGATGATATTCCATATTTCAAATGGCCTGATAGGCTTCAAGAATTTCATGCTTGGCTCACCGCCAGGCATATTTCTGAACCTAGCACCTATGATATTCTTTTGGAATTCACTAGTCGTTTCACAGGAGCACTTAAAGATTGGTGGCACACTGCTGCAGAACAAGATCAGATGTACTTCTTGACGCAACCTTTGGATAATGCCATCCAGATTATCCATATGTATTTCATTGGCAAGCCTGAAGATTCCAAAGAACTCAAAAGAAAGGAATTCTTCGACCGGAAATGTTGCTCCCTAAGGCGCAAAGATCTTGATCGTCATTTTCAGGCTATGATCAAACTGTTTTACTTACTTGGCGCAGATTGGAATCTTAAGCCTATCTTCTTGGCATCTATTCCCAAAGAACTCAGCCAAGCAGCTGAAAAAACTCTCCACCAAAGACAGAAGAGCGTAACAGAAGCTACTCTAGGTGAAATCCAGCAAGCCGTCCATATCGCCATAGAAGAACTTTGTCTCCGAAGAGAAGCTTTTCGAAGCTTTCTTAAAGAAAACAGGCACCTTGAAAAGGCATGCTTCAAACCAGGTTTAAAGATTAAGTGTCCCAAGGATTGTTCTGACCCTTCCTGCACAGGATGCAAGAAGAAAAGACATTTCAAACGCCTTTCCCTCAGAAAGACACGCAAAGGAAAAGATAAAAATAAAGGTAAGTGGAAATTTTTGAGGAAAAGCCATCATCGTTTCTCTAAGAAACGCAACAAAGACAGGTGTTATGTCTGCAACAAAAAAGGACATTTTGCAAAAAATTGTCCAAAGGCAACCAAGAGAGGAAGCCATTTGATCGACAAAATTGCTAACAGCACCGGCATCCAGCTTGATGATTCGGATATCGAGTCCGTCTTTTCTTTAGACGACCAACCATCCGAACATACCCTTTGTGCCATTCAGACATATAGCTCAGATTCAGATTCTGAGAACGATGTCTTCACTTTCTTCCCTGATTCACCTGCAGAAATTGAACTTAATGAACCTGTCCATCACCCTTATATACCTATCCACATCCTTCTATCCAAATACCATAAACCAATCCCTTTGGTAGCACTCATCGATACTGGAGCAAGCTCCTCCATCCTGGACACAAAAATCCTTCCCGAAGAATTCTGGAAACCATACACCAGGTATTTCAATTCTGTCTCTGGTGACACTTTTGCTACCAAATATCGCAGTAAACCCATTACTATCCAGTTCTTTCCCCATTGTTCCATTACCACCAAAGTTCTTGGTTCTCAGTCTCCAGACAAAGATATCATCATTGGTTGGGACATCCTGACCCAACTTCCCAAACTTAGAATTCTGTCTCATGGCCTTCGCTTCAAGAATCAATTTAAGGAATTTGTAGATATCAAACGATTCTATGCCCTTCAACCAGCCGTCCTCGATCCAATAATCCAGAGTCTACTTTCTTCCTGTGCTGAAACACACTCCCAATTTTCCCAAACTTGTACCCAACCTTTGTGGAAAAACTCTTCTTTTTATGTCAAACTTCCCTTCAAACGGAATGAAGACATCAATCCCACAAAGGCTAGCCATTCGGGAATGAGCCCTGAACATCTCAAGCTCGCACAGCAAGAGTGCGCAGAACTATTGGCACAAGGTCTCATCGAACCCTCTGACTCTCAATGGGCATGTGAAGCATTTTATGTCAACAAACGAGCCGAGCAGAACCGTGGCAAAATGAGGTTAGTAATTAATTACCAACCTCTGAATGAATTCCTTCAAGATGATAAATTCCCACTGCCTCATCGAAATTCTCTTTTCTTGAGCCTAGCTCAAGCAAAGATCTATTCAAAATTTGATCTAAAAGCAGGATTTTGGCAACTAGGAATTGACCCAGCAGACAGACCTAAAACTGGGTTCTGTATCCCAAACCAACATTTCCAATGGACAGTTGTCCCTTTTGGTCTCAAGACTGCCCCTTCACTGTTCCAAAAAGCTATGTGCAAAATCTTTGAACCCATCCTTTCAAACTCCCAAATTTATATTGATGATATCCTTCTGTTTAGCCATGATGAACAATCCCATTGTCAACTCTTGTCACATTTCGCTAATATTGTTAAAAACCATGGCATCATGCTTTCCCAGAAGAAGATGATTATTGCCCAAAAGGAAATTGAATTCCTTGGCATGCGCCTTAAAGATGGAACCTACTGCCCTGAACCCCATATTGCTGATGAACTCCAAAAATTTCCTGAAAAAGATCTCCCTCCTAAACAAGTCCAGCAATTTCTTGGCATTGTTTGAATCACTTTAGTTTGATTATTACCACGTTTTGTTTCTAGCAAATGGAGCCGCTTTTGGAAGTCTTTTAACATGCGGTAGGATAAGTCAGTTGTCTTATCTACCCTTTCGAGATGTGTGGAGACTGTGCTCAACAGTTCATTTTGTGCTAAAGCATTTTCAGTCTGCCAATTAAGGACAGTTTCAGCAACAGAAGGCTGCTTTCGTTGTCCTTGTGCATCAAGACCAGTGGGGTTTGGCACCTTGGGTGAGTGCTGGTATTTATGGTGTGGATCAGAGAACTTTTCCAAAGGAGGAAATTTCCGGGTGCAAGTGCTGGTTCCAGATGGTTCTGTGCTTTCAAGTGGAGGAAAATCATCAGGATGGAACATGCATATGCTGGGTAGGACAGGAGGCGAAACGGGTTTAGGTGCACAGGTGCTTGGTCGGGGTAATTTCAAGGGACATGAAGGATTCTTTTTTGCCCATTTCTGGATTGGCTTATAGAAAGGTGAAGTAATCATGGGCTTAGCTGGTGGTGGTTGAAAAGAGGGAACTGGCTTACAAGGTGGTGGAGGTGCAGGTGGCGGAGTGGATTTAGATGGTCCATAAGAAACAATGAACTGGTATCTGCCTCCATCTTCTCCAAGAGGTCCAACAGTTGGATCTCCATCAATGTACCTTTGGTAAAGGGTATTTTTCTTTAGTTTCTTCTTTTTGGCAGAAGGTTTATCATCCTCATCATCAGGTTTTACACATGATGGACAAGAGCAATCTGGGTCGCAAAAGCAATGTCCAGTAGGATCTTTGAAATGATGAACGGGTTGTCCTTGAGGACCAAAAGAGTGGACAAAGCGTTTGTCATCTGATTCGCTTGAGACAGGATCAGTGGGACAAGGTGTAAAATGGAGGATAGTGGAAAAAATAGAGGAAGGTTCCTCTTTGGCTTTGCCGAACGTGATGGTAACAGTACCGTCTTTTTTGGGAGTGAACTGTGGTTCACTCGACTGAATGGGTTTGCAATTTTGATGGAGTTTTTCATAGTTGGTGACCCAACTATCCGGGAGGAGCTTGACAAGCTCGTTTCTTGGGATCTGTCGTGGGACATGGATGCAAGAGGTTTGGTCGTGATCGACCGAGATGACAAGAGCATCTTCAGAGTTTGGGATGTTAAGGTCAATGGCATGATTTTGAACACGATAAATCATCTGGTAGTGCAAGGTAGCAGCGATGGATCCAGGAGTTTGTGGGGCTCCGGTGATTTGTAACTGAACCTTCAAAGCAGTTAGCAGGTTGGGATCTGTAAGAGCAATGTTAAAATTCGGAAATAGCGTAACAAAAACAGTGCCTGCATTCATCGTTGTTTGAATAGTACCAACACAAGCTTGTTGGTACTTCAAAAACCTGGTGTCTAACAAGGCTATTCTTGCTGTAACTGGTAAACCTTTTCGGCCATGAAAGGTCAGGGCAAGTCGGATAGCTCCAAAATGGAGGTGAGTATAGCCTTGTTGAATCCATTGGGATGGAAATTCTGGTGGGATCTGGAGAGTGACAAACTGTTCTTGCTCAGTTGCCTGGATAGGGTGTTGATCAAAATAGGAAGATTGAACATACTCTTTGACAGTACGTGGAGTGTGTTTGATCAAGTGTTTAATAGACCGCAGTGGGGAAAAAGAAGGGGGTTTTGCGAAAGCTGTGTATGGGTTCATCATAGGGAGCTGGGTTTCTGAGATCTTGCTATCTTCTGTGAGGTAGGCTACCTCATAAAGATAGTCTATCTTTGAACATGAAGACTTTCGAAGTTCGAGTGGAGGTTGAAGAGAAAGATTAGAGGTAAGAGAAATAGGGAGAGAAGGGGAAGATGATTCTGGAGTTTCCATAGGATGGGAGGTTCTCTTCTAGTAACAAAACGTGGTAATAACCAAACTAAAGTAATTCAAACAAATCCATGGCTCTGATACCATAAAGGGTACTGATATCCAAATTCTAGACTTGTGACTAGTATGCTATCCCTCACACGGCCCTCTTGGCCTCAATAGGGACTGCCTGTCAGTCACCAAGTAGCAAATTTGGATGCCAGCAAACTCTAAAATATCGAAAATTCTGATGCACAGGATCCCCTAAGGGCAAGTGCAGAGCATACTCCAGGATTTTTCTCAATCACAGTGTTTGTTCAGAACCATCGTCCTGAACTAGAAGAGGATGAGAGTGTTTAGAAGATCATGTTGGAGGTAGAGTACACAACACACTTCTTATTTCACTCGATGATCTTTACAAAGGAGACTCCTTGCTCTTATATAGGCAAAGGAGGATACAAACGACAAAAGCAGGCCGACTGGCCATGCTAGGACATAATTAAGCAAACCTAGCCACCTAAGGGCTACAGGCGTAGGGAGTTCTAAAGAAATCCCGTGACAGGCTATGAACAGTAGTTTTTTCGCCTGTTGCTACAGTAAAAACAGACTGAATGAACAGTGAAAACAGACTGGGTGAACAGTGAACAGTGTGCTACAGTACCGGTGTACAATGTTTTCAGGATGGCTTTTTTAAACGTCTCTTCCGTCTCTAGCATTGTAGTGGTCATAGTCCGAATCATCAGAGCTATGACGAGTCAACTGTTCTCGATAGTAAGCATCTTCTGGATCTGGACTAGAGCTTCCGTCTTTTTCTCTTTTGAAAGCGCGGATGAGGTTCTCGATTTCTTCTGCCGACAGATCTGGTGGACGGGATGAGCTAACACCGAAAGTATTGGAAAAAGAGCCGGGAAAAGGGGCGCAATTTGGGGTGTCTCCCCAAGGGTCCTGTGAGAGTGGCCCTCCCCACGGATCATAAGGGAGAGAAGAGTCTGGATTGTCCTGCCGGAAGATTCGGAGAGCTTCTTGGATCTGGTTTCTGGTGGAATCCCAAGCTTCAAGGTGGTCCCATGAAACAGGGACTTGTGCAGATGGCCATGCTTCTGGTGGGATTGTACGATTCTCTTGACATAGGATTCTCTGGAGTTCACGAGATGCTGGTTGGCTTGTCGTGACTGAATACGGAAGTGTCTGGTGAATGCGAGCAAATTCTTGGAAAACTTGAGGCCTGAAGCTTGACGTTCCTGCAACAGAAGGTTTGTCAAAAATCCTTCCACATGGATGGGAAAATGTCCATGGTCGGTGGAATAGGACAACAGTGTGTCTTTCTGGTTCAGGCCTTCCTTGGCGATTTTGGACTTTGAATAATTCTCTCCAGTATTGGAGTGGTTTGTACCATGCAAAGATCTCTAAGAGGTGTTTTTGATTATGGGGTTGAGCTTGACCATCCTTGTGAATGACCTGCAAAATTTTGTCAGTGGGAAATTCAATGGCTATGGTGTATAGGTTGAACATGTACCATAGTAACCATTTCAGGTCTTCGGGAAATTCATCATCAGGAGACCATTTGAGAGGGTGAATGAATGGATATTGCGGATGAAGTCCATCTAGTTTGAACATCAAGCCTCCATATTCTCGGAAGATTCGGAGGTGATATTCCCACATGAGTTCTGGGAGTCTTTCTTTCAGAATGTTGTGGTGGATTGCCTCGGGAACCTCGGGAGGGTATTTGAGGCTGGGCCAACCACCTGGAATTTTATCCGTCCGGTATGTGTCAAGGAAAGGTTCTTTCTTAACATACATGTTGATGGTTTGCATTGGTTCTTTTGGACGGGATAGGAAATCAGCAAGGACATTCTTCTTTCCTAGAATGTGCTTGACTTCAAAAGAGTATTTAGAAAACCATTCTGCCCATCTTAGTAGTTGTGGATGGGGAATCTGCTTTTGTTTGAACTTAAGCATCTGAGGAAAAGAGGACATGTCCATTTCAACAAGAAAATGGTGACCAATGAGATGAAATTCAAACTTCTTGATGCCATACTTTACTGCAAGTATTTCTTTAAAAGTGGAATGATAATGGATCTCTGCTTGGGAAAATCGACCACTTTTGTAGGCGCAAATATGCCTGGTTCCATCAATTTCTTCGAGAAGAATGGCTGCCCAATATTTGTCGCTGGCATCAGTCTGGAGAATTCTTCTGCCAGTGGATGGAATTTTTAAAGGAGGAAGGTTTTGCAAGAGTTGTTTAAGTTGAGCAACAACTTGAGTCTGTTTGGATCCCCATGGGGGAGGATCTTTTTTTAACATTCGCTAGAGAGGTCTCAAATATTTAGAGATGTGTGGAATAAAATCTCTCAAATAGTTTACAATGCCAAGAAATTGCTGGACTTGTTTAGGAGTGAGATCTTTTTCAGGAAATTTTTGGAGTTCATCAGCAATATGGGGTTCAGGGCAGTAGGTTCCATCTTTAAGGCGCATGCCAAGGAATTCAATTTCCTTTTGGGCAATAATCATCTTCTTCTGGGAAAGCATGATGCCATGGTTTTTAACAATATCAGCGAAATGTGACAAGAGTTGACAATGGGATTGTTCATCATGGCTAAACAGAAGGATATCATCAATATAAATTTGGGAGTTTGGAAGGATGGGTTCAAAGATTTTGCACATAGCTTTTTGGAACAGTGAAGGGGCAGTTTTGAGACCAAAAGGGACAATTGTCCATTGGAAATGTTGGTTTGGGATACAGAACCCAGTTTTAGGTCTGTCTGCTGGGTCAATCCCTAGTTGCCAAAATCCTGCTTTTAGATCAAATTTTGAATAGATCTTTGCTTGAGCCAGGCTCAAGAAGAGAGAATTTCGATGAGGCAGTGGGAATTTATCATATTGAAGGAATTCATTCAGAGGTTGGTAATTAATTACTAACCTCATTTTGCCACGGTTCTGCTCGGCTCGTTTGTTGACATAAAATGCTTCACATGCCCATTGAGAGTCAGATGGTTCGATGAGACCTTGTGCCAATAGCTCTGCGCACTCTTGCTGTGCAAGCGTGAGATGTTCAGGGCTCATTCCCGAATGGCTAGCCTTTGTGGGATTGATGTCTTCATTCCGTTTGAAGGGAAGTTTGACATAGAAAGAAGAGTTTTTCCACAAAGGTTGGGTACAAGTTTGGGAAAATTGGGAGTGTGTTTCAGCACAGGAAGAAAGTAGACTCTGGATTATTGGATCGAGGACGGCTGGTTGAAGGGCATAGAATCGTTTGATATCTACAAATTCCTTAAATTGATTCTTGAAGCGAAGGCCATGAGACAGAATTCTGAGTTTGGGAAGTTGGGTCAGGATGTCCCAACCAATGATGATATCTTTGTCTGGAGACTGAGAACCAAGAACTTTGGTGGTAATGGAACAATGGGAAAAGAACTGGATAGTAATGGGTTTACTGCGATATTTGGTAGCAAAAGTGTCACTAGAGGCAGAATTGAAATACCTGGTGTACGGTTTCCAGAATTCTTCGGGAAGGATTTTTGTGTCCAGAATGGAGGAGCTTGCTCCAGTATCGATGAGTGCTACCAAAGGGATTGGTTTATGGTATTTGGATAGAAGGATGTGGATAGGTACGTAAGGGTGATGGACATGTTCATTAAGTTCAATTTCTGCAGGTGAGTCAGGGAAGAAAGTGAAGACATCGTTCTCAGAATCTGAATCTGAGCTATATGTCTGAATGGCACAAAGGGTATGTTCGGATGGTTGGTCGTCTAAAGAAAAGACGGACTCGATATCCGAATCATCAAGCTGGATGCCGGTGCTGTTGGCAATTTTGTCGATCAAATGGCTTCCTCGCTTGGTTGCCTTTGGACAATTTTTTGCAAAATGTCCTTTTTTGTTGCAGACATAACACCTATCTTTGTTACGTTTCTTGGAAAAGCGATGATGGCTTTTCCTCAAAAATTTCCACTTACCTTTGCCTTTTCCTTTGCAACCCCAAATCTTAAGAATATCATATCTACAAGGATGCTTATGCCATATCTCATAAGGTGTCATAGACAACTTAGAATGCGGCAACCTGTTCAAGATGTGATTAGCAGTTAAAACTGCTTCTCCCCAGTAGGAGGAAGACATGCCAACTGTAAGTAACATAGAATTTAACATTTCAGTTAACGTTTCTATTCTTACGCTCGGCAACACCATTTGATTGGGGTGAATAAGGAGCAGTGGTTTCAAGTATTATATCTTCCGAAGCACAAAATTCCTTGAACCTTATCATTGTATATTCCCCTCTTCTATCACTCCTAAATCTCTTAATTTTCAAGTTGAGTTGATTTTCTACTCTAGACTTGAAAATCTTAAATTTTTCAAAAGCCTCATCTTTCGATTTCAACAAATAGACATGACAATATCTAGAAAAATCATCTATGAATGTTATTAGATACTTCTGACCACCTCTAGTAATGTAATTTCTAAAGTCACAAATGTCAAAATGTATTTGCTCAAGAAGTTGTGTGCTTTTAGAAACCAATTTAAAGGGTTTTCTAGTGATCTTAGCCTGTGCACACACTTCACATTTGTCAAATCGAATAGAAGTATCTAATCGAATGTTGTGAGTTCTAGCCAGATGTTGCATTTTCCTGTAATTCACATGTCCAAGTCTATTGTGTAGCAACTTTGGATCAATCAAAGTAGAATTCACATGGTTCATGCTATCAGTATTTAAACTCAACCTATACATACCATCAACCATGAATGCACAACCGAAATAATATGAGTTAACAGATAAAGTTACTCTACCATTCATAGTTGAAAAGGACATATCAACTTTATTAAGTAAACTCATAGATATCAAATTCTTTTTAAGTAAAGATACCACTCTAACATGTTTCAGAGTTAGTAATTTACCTAAAGAAAGCACTAAGTTTGCAGTTCCAGCATGAGTCACATTTGCCTCACCACCATTGCAATTTTCCACAGTGTCTTTCACTTCTGTGATCTCAGTGAGTAAGTTCTTGTCATTTGTAGCATGACAAGTAGCGCCACTGTCCAACCACCACTCAGAAGAGACATAGGCCTTTCCATTTTTCATCATTCCAATGAAGGGCCGAGGCTCAGATTCATTAATTAGCATATTAGCTTTATTTTGTGGTGTGTCATCCTTTGACTTCTTTGGTAACTTACACTCTGCTATCCAGTTACCCCACTTTCCATAGTTATGGCACTTGCCCTTCTTCTTCCTTTTGGAGATAGTCTTTTTGACCTCTAACTGTAAAGAGGATTCACCTATTGGTGACTTGAAGGATTCGCCTTTTGGTGACTTGAACCTTTTCTGAAGTCTATTGAAGTGTGAAACTAAGTTGGCAACTGACTGTTGTTGTCTTACTTGTTCCAAACTCTTTCTATTAATGTTTTGATCCTCAATGTGAATATACCTCTTTAATTCGTCCAGTCTCATCTGTACCTTCAGTCTGTGCATTTCAGTCTTGAAAGAACTCCATTCAGTTGGTAGCTTGCTCAATACAAGACCGACAAAGAGATTATCGGATATATCAGAGTTATCATCTTTCAGCTTGTTCCTCATGTTCTCAAATTCAACTAACTGAGAGGTAATGCTTGAATTCTTTGTGAATTTAAAGTCAAAGAATTTCTCCGCTAATAGAGTTTTAGAGAGCCCCTCTTGTTTTTGAAACTGAGCATTCAAGTGATCCCATATCTCTTTCGTCGTCTTATATTCACTATAGGTCATAGCCATATTAGGATTTAGAGAGTTCAACAAGTAATCTCTACAAAAATCTTCATTTTTGTTCCATTGATATTCATCCACATCTTCAATGGTAGATGCAAAGTCACTTAACACAGTATAGAATATCTCACGTTCTTTCATGCCAAATTGAACATGTAATTTCCATCCATAAAACGCAGTAACATCAAAAGATTGTAACTTTAGAATATCATAGGAACTACACTTTGCCATTATAATCAGAGCAAAGTGTTAAAAAGAGTGCACCTTGAAGTCTTCGGAACCACAAAGTCGAATAACTCTCTTAACCTTGATCAAACCGCTTGCCAAAACAAACCCCAAAAATAGATCTGGAGTGCCCAAAAACCTTAAGATGGACTGCCCCTTTCGCCGAAATTCGCTAGAAATTCCAATGGAAACTTTCGGGTGCCGTAACTTCTCCGTTCGACCTCCGATCGACGCAAGTGACCACTCAAAATGTTCGTATCGACGAGTAGAACAAAGCCCAAGTGGTTTCACCCTTTAAAATTGGCTATAATTTTTTTGGTTTTTGAATCAAAGATTTCGGTCACCCGAATCCTCAAACTCATATCCTACCCAATACCACCGTCGAAATCGAAAGTAAATTATACCTGTGAATTCGTCTTGATGAAATCTTCAAGAAGACACCTTACTCGCTCAAATCTGACACACGAACATAATACTTCAAGAATGTTGGAGGTTATAGGTTTGAAAGAGAAGAAAGTCTTTTTGGTTACTTGAAGTATTACACCAAGAGACGTCAAGTTTGGAACGCTCAACAGTGTTACCTCCAGCGTAGGGAAACCCTAGAGTATATATATGCAAGTTATTGGGCTCCAGCTCATATAGGCCCCAATAACCATGCTTTTACCTATTAGGCTTGTATGTGAACATATTATTTAGATTATATTAACAATATATCCAACAATTGCCGACCTCATTGACTCCCTTGTTGGGATCTTCTCTAGCACGTCGAGCGCTTTTGTAAACTTAGGACCACAGAATGCATTCATGCCATGTCTAATGTGCTCATTGATCATGAATTCCGATGGGCCAAGCTAAGTGAAATGTAAACTATTTGGCGGGAATCAATCAACTGGAAGCAAACACAGAAGTTAAAAGACCGAGTCAAGAAGGATCCATCGATTATCAATGCATTATATTAGGGTGAAACTGACTTCGTTAGCGTCAATTTAACCAGAAATCAGAACGTGGACCATCTTCTACCTAACAAGTCTCAAGTCCTTGTACTTGTACCACTTCCGAGGCTAGTTGCAATTGAGACCCACGACAGCGTGTGACAGCTAGAAAGATCACCTAGAGGAGAGTAAATAGGTAATATTGCGGAGCAATATTGCGATAGAACAACTTGTTGTGACTTAATATGTAATGGTCAAATTTTACCAACGTGCAAGTGTTTCTATCTAATAAAATAAGGACGTCTACTCTCTTGTGCTAACAATTCATTAGCTAGCTTTCACTATTTGAACCAATAAGAGGTTACAAGATCTAAGCAATAAATATTCAAGTTCATGTGAGCAAATTCTCACACAATCTCAACCTCTAAATAGTTATACACCATAACACACATAGACGAATGTATATGATTGAGAGTATTCTTCAAGACTTTGGAATTGTAAGCTTTTGTTCCTATTGCGTTCACATCACACTTTTCTACTTTGAGACCTCCTTATTTACTCCTCTATTGTCCAAGCTAACCGTAGGACATAATCTCCGGAGGATTATTTAGCCAATCTACCCATTGGCCTGAATCAAGTTAAGAAGATTTGATTACTTTCGAGTTGTCGAGAATAAAACTTCTCTAAGATACCGCTACCCATACAATAGTTCGGTCCATTAGTTGATTATTCTGATTTGAAAACAAATCACCTCTATATTGACATTCCAAATCCATAAAAGATATTGAGAGGTTTTCATGGAAGACTTTGCTTTTGGAACTCCTTATTTATAAGGCAAGTGATCCAGTCAATACTGACTAGCCGTCGCACGAGTGGATCATCTCCTTCCTAGTCATCAACATAACAAATATAAAAGGAAATAATTCGGCTTCAACTGAAGCTCTGATAGATAAAGATTGTATCAAACTTTTCTCCTAAAAAACACTTATTATCATAAACCAAGTCTATTTCAATGGATAAATTTTGTCAATCGTCAAAATCTCTTTAGGAAATGTTTTCTCAACATGGTGAGGACGCCATCATAGTGATCACTTGTACCTTGCTCCTTGGTGACTTCACTCTAACCGCCTCGCCTCGTCCCCCTGGCTGACCACCCATAGGACCAGGCCCCAACGGATCTCCGCTGCCGCCTCCTCCTGGGTCAGCCACGGCTTGTCCATCTTGTTCCCGTAGGCCAACTCCGTCTCCTCCTCGGTGACCTGGTTGTACGTGGTCGTCCACCACGCGCCGGGCTGCCTCCAATCCGAGATGAGTTGGCTGGGCTCTGATCACTTTATCGGTCGAATTTTCCATCCTGAAACAGTCGCATTGCCGGAATTGCCTGTCAGGATTCCCGTTTGGGTGGAGCAAACAATGCCGACATATGCGATGATGGGAACCGGATAGGTCATTTTGGATTTTCGTATTGTCGTCGCCAAGCCCAAAATTTGGACACAAATCAGGCAATGCCAATACACTTGACTCGAGGCGCAATTGATGAATTGCCCGACAACTCATCGATCATAAAGGTTGTGATAATACAGCGGACCGACAAGACCCGGTAGTTGGATTTTTGATGAGTTCACCGATCATTAAATTTTCAATGGGCAAAGGCAAGTGAAGTATATGACACGCGGTGATGATCGACTGGAAGCATGCACAGAAGCTAAAGATTAGGTCAAGCGATAGGAGAGATCATCTAAAGGGTAGCGCAAGTCAAGATAATTAGAAATTCTTGCGGACGGTGATCCAAAACCATAACGCAATGGCCATAAAAAAAATAATAATAATAATAATTACAGGCCATGATGACCTCACAAAAATAAAATTATATCGTGATTCCGAAGATACTAGGATCGGAAGATCATTTGTAATTAGATTAATCGGGATTAGATTTTGCCTAATATTTAAAATTTGAATTTAAAATTAGATTTAGGCTTTTTTTTAGTCTAACACTCATATGTTTGTCTATAAAAGCATTCTAGATGTATTTTGCGAGTTTTATACTTTATCTATGCATTTCAATCATCTTCATGGAAAATTATGACAATTGAGTCGATTTAATCATAATTTTTTTTATTAATACAAATTTAGTCCTAAACATTTTGCATTTATACCAATTCAGTTCGTCTAACCAATTTTGGGTGGTTGGCTAACAAATGCTGATTTCGTAATTTTTTAAATATTTTTTTTGAATTATTTATTTATTTATTTTTCCTTTTCCTTTTTCCTTTTCCTTTTCCTTTTCTTTCTTTTCTTTTTCTTCTTACCCATAGTGGTTGGCGAGGTTCCAGCGAAGCTCGCTAGCCACAACCTCCCCGTCCACTGGGTGAGGCCTAGGGGACACAAGCAAAGTCAACCTTGCTTGTAACTGGCGAGGCCATGGCCACCTTCACTCTTAGTTGGCAAGGCTGCCTTCTCCCAAATCTAGGCAAGGCAATGACCAACTATGACCTACATGGCTTGCAAATCTCTCATTCAAGGGCCCTCTCTCTGTACGTAGAGAATTGCCAAAGTGAGTTTAATGGGCCAAGCATTTCATCAAGTAACTGGAAGGATCAAGGTGACACAAGGTTCAGATGTAGCTCCACCTTCCATCTGGAGGCATGGCCGCAAGTGAGGCGGCCTCGTCAGAGTCTCGTCGGCCATCGTGGGAAAAAGAAAAATAAAAGATGGAAGAAAAATAAAAGAAAAAATTAAAAAAATTTCCAAAAAAAATCAAAAATTATCACGTCAGCATTAATTGGATGGACTGAATTAGTACAAATATAACAGGTTTAAGACTAAATTGGCACAAAAAAGAGACTAAAAATTGAATTGGCACATTTGTAATAGGTTTAGAATTTTCTTTGGTAATTTTCCAGTCATCTTCATCACTAGTTCTTGCTCGATATCGACATTTGGTCAAGCTTGGCCTCTAAGAATGTAAGCCATGGGCTCAAACTAATAAAGGTTCATGCAATTTCCCTGTTGTTTCTAATTCGTTGTTTGCGCATTATTTGGCAATTCGAAATTTGAATGGATGTAATTTGACGACGTTGTGGACCTCATCGACTCACTTGTTGGGATCTTCTCTAGCACGCCGAGCACTCTTGTAAACTTAAGACCACAGAACCCATCCATTACATGTCTAATGTGCTCATTGATAGTGAATTTCCGATGGACCAAGCTAAGTGAAATGTAAGCTATTTGGCGTGGATCAATCAACTGGAAGCAAGCACAGAAGTTAAAAGACCGAGTCAAGAAGGACCCATCGATTACTAATGCATTATATCATAATTGTACGTTTCATACAAATCCCTCGTTGTATTTAAACTGTTCTTCGTGCATTCTTCAGTAATTCGATTTTTTGTTTTTAGCGAAGTCCAGGAGATTTTAAGGCATATTAGAATCCACTTTCATTTCTAAGTCATATGTAATAATCTAATTGGCCATCGATGATCCGCGATAGGACATCAATCACTTATTGAAACTACTGAGTTCCCCATGACCGCGGCCTGCAAACATCCACGCAACATGTCTTTTGACAATCATAGGCAGAGAATAGTATCCTGCCTTTTGATCGATGTATCATCCTAACAATTCAGGATATAGCCTAAAAAAAAATTAGATGAATCAGACTTTGAAGAAATGTAAACTGCGTTTGATAAAAGCCTTTTTCAAAACGACTTTAGGCTCAAAAGTGCTGAATCAACCTGGAAACAAAGCTTTGAAAGGCAGAAGGTCGTGGACGACAATCTCAGAACCGATGCCTGGAGACTCGACGGTGCTTTCGAAAAACCGGACGAAGGAAAGGAACTTCATCTTGAACTTGTTAAATGCCAAGAGATCCTGATGTGGACCACGAGATCGCGACGTGGACCATCTTGAACTTGTTAAATGCCAAGTCCTTGTACTGGTACCACTTCCGAGGCCCGTGCCTCTTGGGAATCGCGACGGTCAGCACGCCGTTGGGGCTCATGGAAGCCGTGGCCTTGCTCAGCCTCATCTTGTGGTTCTTCCGCAGCTTCACCTTGATGGTCTCGTCCCCCCGGCCCAACACCCACAGGGCATTGCCCCCCCGGATCTCCACCTTCAGCTCGTTCTCCTGCAGCCACGGCTTGTCCATCTTGTACACGAACGCCGCCACCGTCTCTTCCTCGGTGACCTGGTCGTAATCCGTGCCACCCCGCACGCGCTGCTGGCTGATGAGGAGCTCGAGCGGGCCGACGAAAAAGAAGGCCGCATCCTTGACTTTGTTCTTGGCGTTCTCGATCTTGCTCCGGGCGTCGCTGAGCTCCATGACGACTTTGAATTCTCTCTTTTCTTCACGTAACAACTGGTGCTATTGGGCTGTGATTCACCGATGCGATGTCCCCGGCATCGCCTCACTCTTCTTATGTAGATGGAACTGCCAGAATCACATCGTCGCGACCCCTGGATCGAATTCACTATGATTGGTTTCCTCTAGTTTTTTAACGATTAACCTTGGCGGAATTGCTTGTCTCGATTCCTTTCGGGCTGAGCAACCAATGCTACCTGCTCCGAGTCCCGCTTGGCCAGGCTTATCCATGTCCCTTCGCAACACCTTCTCTAAAGAACGATAATGTAGAGTTAATAGACACTACATATGAATGAAATATATATATTTTTTTTATTTTTAAGGTTATTATTAATTATCGATGCCTGGTATAGTGGTATATTCGAAGTGGACACCAAATTACAAACGCTTGTTTTTTATAAAATGGCACTAGTGTCAAGGCATGCGCTATGTTAAAATTGAGTGGATGTTTAGTGTTATTCGTTAAAGACGTGTGATTTTTGATGAGAGAACGGTAACAATTCGAACAATATCGAATTAATGCAGTGAAATAAAATAATCTCTCATCTTGTGTAAACCTAATAGAAATTGATATAGTAGAGTGAAATAAATACCAAGCACACAAAGATGATTTTTTACGTGGAAAACCTTCTCGATGTGAGAAGATCAAAAACCACGGAACCGGAGTCCACCCAAAAATATTTACTATCAACAAAATTGGGTGAACAATATTCTTCTCTAACAAATACTAGAGGTACATAGCAAAAAAAAACCTCAAGAACATAATTCTTGGCAATACACATGAATTTCACAAGAGATCAAAGATAAATCTGACTAAAAATGCAGGTTTTGATCAATCCACGAAAAACCTAATGTGGGGAGCTTCAAATGAAAATCAAACCGTTCAGATTCGAAAAGATTGCGCCATGAACACGCTGACAAAATTTCAGCTTAATCGGACCACGAATCAATCTCCGATGCTAGCTGAATGTAAATTAGACTTTGTCCAAACTCCCAGATTTTCTGCTTTCTTTTTTTCTCTTGTTACTGCGTGTTTTTTTGCGGCTACCACTCTAAAGATAGTAAGAAACCATATTTCTCCATATGACTTATCATATGGGCTCAAGCCCTTTTGAGCTTCCTCCACATGGGAGTGAACTCAACTAGCAATTTCTTTTTCTTTCTTTTTTTGTCGAAAAAAGATATGTGAATTAAGTAATATTACCAGATAGGTTTGACTTTTGATGAAGGGTAATTTTTTAAAAATGAAAAGTGAGACAAATGAGTCCTTTTCGGCTTAAATATATTGATAAGTAGATGATAAGAAAAAAAGTATGTACACAAAAGATACTCTAATAGAAAAAAAAACATGTATGATGCTACGAATTTTTTTTCTTTGTTTTGATCGCTTATGACACCGATGAAACATCAAAATTGAATGACTCTTGCTTTTTGGTGAAGGATCGTCCATTAATGAGGACGGTTACGGGTCTTTCCTCTTATTGGGAGGAAGGGGGGGGGCATATTGTGTCATTTTCAAATTAGGTAAGTTAAATTAATCTTAATCGTTGATCACGTGAAAATACAAAAGGAATTGTATTCGGTGATTTATGGAAAAATGTAGCATAATCTTGTTGAGTCTTAGCACTATTCTTTCATTTTCTTGCAGGCTTTTCAGCCTACAAAAGTGCCACCACTTATCATCATGGGCTTTCAATTGACAGAATATTACATTCAGATAGTCCCCTCTTTTCTCTGATAAAGTTCGTGACTTGAGGAAGACAAGCTTTTCATCTATCAAAATTCTTTCATAAGTGCAACAAAAGTCTTAAATTTTGTCATAAACATGCAATTGAATCCTAAAGCTTTCAAAAAGTGCAATCAAATTTTAAAACTTTTAAAATGTGCATTCAATGGAAGAACTTGACTGACTAATTTGATAAATTTTATGACGTACTGCACTTTTGAAAGTTTTATAATTCAATTGCACTTTTATGAAGTTTTAAGACTTAATTGTATTTTTTGAAATTTTTAGGACTCAATTATACTTTGTTAACAAGTTTTAAAACTTCCAACGTGCTTATTCCTTAAACTATTGTGCTGTTTTATATTTCATATCGTATAGGTTTATCGTTATTTTCTCCTTTCATTTAATTAGTTCCTGTTAATATATTTCCTTTTACTTTAGATGAATATAAAGTCCTCGAAGCTTTCGATTTCATTAAACTCCATAGACGCACGTAAGCTTTCAATTTGGTTATAACAGCCTGCGTTTCTCCATCTCCATCTCCATAGTTAGAGGCTTCCGAGATTTGTGGTTTACGCTACCCTCCGCAGCTTCACCTTGACCGTCTCGTCTCCTTGGCCGGTCACCCACAAGGCCTGGCCGTGCCGGATCTCCACCCTCACCTCGTCGCCCCTCAGCCACGGCCTGTCCATCTTGTACACGTAAGCCGCCGCCGCCGCCGCCGCCGCCACCGTCTCTTCCTCTGTGACCCGGTCGTACGACGTGGTGCCCCACACGGGCTGGCCGTCGACAAATTCGCGAGGCACTATGTAATGGAAGCCTGGACGAATGTGAGCACGGTATCCCATGGTGATTTGAATTTTCTTTCTTTCCCTCCCGTGACAAACTGGTGTTATGAAATTGTGATTCCCGGATGCAATGCCGACATTGCTCGCTCTTCTTAGAAAGATGAAGATGCCGGAATTGGCTTCGTCGTGAAACTTGCATGAACTACCCATGAGATTCTGTTTTTTCCCCTTTCAATGCTGCAGGTTGAATTTGAATCATATATATATGGCTTCAATCATATATTTCTTTTAATATAGAAATTAGTAGTCACTATTTATTACTAAAAAAATATGGTTCTACGTGAATATGGCGAATAAATTTCACAGTGGCGACCAAAGAAATTCTCGGCAGGAAGTGGGTGGAGATTTTCTTTAAGCATTGAAGGGTACATTTGAATGAAGAACGCCCATTCAAATTACACCCAAGGGGTCAAGAGGATGTCTAATTAATTTATAAATAAATTCATAGACATTGTGATATTCGATCAAAATGCAAGAAATGTTTATATTTTAATACTTTAGGAATAAATAATTAGTGATGAACACTCATCTAGTTAAACAGGAATGAAATATAAGTATGTCTTCTAGCACGTACGAGTATCTTGACAACGACTAGAATCAAATTACACCCAAGAAGACGTCTAATTAATTCAGTGTCTCCGGTGCCATATCCCTCGCCATTATTCGGATGGTAAAGTGCCTTCCTTGTCCTCTTCTTCACATTGGCCGAACTGGAGTCAATTCGTATAATAACCAGTCATGCTCACAGACGATTATTTATACATTTTTGGCAGTCAAGCTGCACTTATTATATTTCACAACCCATTTAGTATTGAGCGTGAACTCCAATGGTACCATAGACGATGATGGGATTAATAAGTCACGAGTCATGATCCAACGTATAGGAAAACACGAAGCTCTGCTCTCCCCTACCACTTACCACTTCACAATGTAGTTATCATCGTCTTTGCCGACTCTGCCTCAATGAATTTGGAGTAGTTTGTTGTTAAGGATGTCTCTAACTCATTGGAAGATATAGATGAAATGCTAGCACGTGATGGGAGTGTTAAAAATCGAATCGAACCGAAATTTCATATATTTTCATTTCAACTCGAGTTTTGGTTTGGATAACAAAAAAATAACTGTTCTTTTTTTTCCACTTTAGATTATTTTAATTCGGTTCAGTTAATTAAATCGAACTGAAATTATCAACAAAATTGGAACGCTCTTTCTCACCCCTCTCTCAAAAGTGCCCTAAGAAACCCTCACCTTCGTCTCTCCTCCAATCCAAAAATTCAAAAGGGAAAGAGCCCGATGCCATTGTTGTCGCTCCTTAGTACTTTCCCTCTCTCTCTCTCTCTCTCTCTCTCTCTCCCTGCGTGTAACCAGCAACGAGCAGCAAAGAAAGACGGCACTAAAAGCCAAGGCAAGCTGGAGCAAATCGCTGACTTCTCCGACTTGGAAATGAATGTCGCTATGGTTTTAGGCCGCGGCAGGTCGGGTCTGATTTTTGGGGGGGGGGGTGGTGTGTGGACGCTTGCGGTGGGAGCGGAGAAGAAGCTCCTGCTGCGGCAGATGGCGTCGAGGCGGCGACAACGGAAGGCAAAGCCAGAAAAGAGGACCAAAGGCGGATGGTGGCGGTGGTGGCGGTGCCATTGAGGAGGAGCGAGCCAACATCGTTGCAGGTTTCGGCCGTTTTCAGTGAATCAAAAGCGATCCAAGCGCACTACGGGTGCATTTGGTACATCATTTCCAATGGACTTTCAGGCCCCTTCCCTTGGGGAAATGCTGAATCTTTTAGTTCAATTTTTTAAGTAACTTTCAGCTTTCAAGTGGGCTTCAAAATGCTAAAAGCTCAAAACTAATCCCTACTAGCTTTGAGCTTTCCCTTGAATGCTGAAACTATTTTTTCCCTTCTAAAACTACCTTTACTAGTTTTCATATTTCCGATTTTGCCCTTGGTTTTTTTTTTTTTAATCGAGAAAAGGCAGCCCTCCTTCGTTGGTCCCGGCGAAGGGCTACGGCTGCCGGCTCACCGGCGGCCGTCAGTGGAGGTCACCCAATCTTGAGCAACCTCCGGTGAGGGTTGCGTGACCCAGCTGAGGGCCGCCGAAGGTCGCTCTATCCAAGCTCGCCGCGACCCAAGCGATTGCCGCTTGGGTCTCGCAGCCATAGGCAACCTTCGCCTGGGTCTCGCGAGGGTCGCGTGACCACCGACCGCCGTCGCATGACCCTCGCGAGACCCAGGCAAGGGCCGCCTGCGGCCGCGAGACCCAGGTGAGGGCCGCCTGCGGCCGCGAGACCCAAGCGAGGGCCGCCTGCGGCCGCGAGACCTAGGTGATGGTCACCTGGGTTGCGGCAAGCCTGGGTCAAGCGACCCTGGCCAAGGGTCGCCCGAGGTCAGGCAACCTCCGACGGCCCTCAGCTGACGGCTGTCGCCACTAGATCTGGCTCGCCGGCGACTGTAGCCCTTCACCGGTCCAACGAAGGGTTTGTCCAATTTTCCAAATCTATATATATATATAATACCTCTCAAAGCCCATTGTGAAAGTTTTTTTACCAAACGCATGTTCAACTCAAAGTCCATTTGTAAAGAAATTTTACCAAACATAATTGTATTTTCCCAAATAGCTTTGGGCTTCCAACATTTGCATTGGACCCAAAGCCCCTTGCAAATGCTGAACAAAACGCACCCTACATTTCACAGAAAAGACAAAGAGAGGGCTAGTGGGGACAAAGGAAAAAACCCATTTTGTTTTCCCATATCGTGGAGGTTAATAAAAAAACACTGAACCGAGACAAACCGGGATATCGGTTCGGATCATATTCTGTTTGGCTTAAGGTTCGGTTTGATTCAGTTTAAGTATGTAACACACATATTCTAGAGCCAATTCTTCACCAATATCTGCTAGAATTGGACTTCCTCACCCAATTCCAAATTCTGTAATATGAAATAAGGTGAATTTCGAGTCCCTCCGATTTGAACCTCAGATCCAAGATAGTGAACATCAAAACAATAGGTGGAATGTCCTTGTAATATTCGAGGAATTTCACGTTCATAGCCATTACTATTTCATTGAAGAAGGACTAACCTTTCTTGTTTGCTAATTCAGCCGACATCAAGTTTAAAAATGCATGCAGCTGCTTCATGGATAATCGCTGGACGAGAAAGCATCATGGTGATGTTGTTTTCAGCTTTGGTGGTCGTCAATGGAACTTCCACGAACTTGCATGTGATATTGACGAGAGAGAGTTTGGTGGTTCTGATTTCAGTATATAATATTTCCTGAGCCGGCCTTGAATTATGATATGTATTGTACCTGTCAAAATCAGATCAGAATCCAGAAACCTATTGGAAAGAGACATCGAAATTTACTGGTTTCTTGACAGAGGGATTAGAGAGAGACTCGAATGTCGATCAAAGATTGTGGAAAAAGAAATTGATCGCACTAGTCCTAATTTATTGGACATAACTTCGGACTGTCGGATGGTGTTGGATTTGATTGTGTTACACCGAAAGAGCAAAGTGACTTTTAAAATGTGATAAATCAAATTGATTTGACAGAGCTAGAAATGGCCCTTTGTCGATCTTGGACAGGAAAGTAGTGGCCGAATATTAAAGTGCAGGAAAGGTGAATTCAATGTAAATTGAAGATAAGGATAAACTGCACCTCATCACCTATGTACATTGTGACCGCCTAGGCTGACCGTCTTCAGTGATGATGCCAATTGAGTGACATAATTTTAGTGATAGTTAACTCGATGGGCCGCACATGTGGGCTAACTCAGCAAATTATGGTTAACTGGATGATCCAACCCATAACATAAATAGATAGCCACCAAAGACAATTACCTAGAAATTATAACTGCCTAGCAGTTATCTACTTTTTATTAGGATACACGTGTGAGTTGTATTAAAGAAATAATCCAACATCGAATAATTGATATGGTGTAGAGCAATTAATACTCTTGATCGTTCTTGAATACGCTCAACAAATGGATACAGTAACTCTCACAATTGCAAACGGATATTTAATCAGTTGAAATTAAGGTACGTTCCATTGCATGTTAGCCACATGGGTTTGGCTATCATACTTGATTAGATTCAATTGGTTGAACTGGGCTTTGGCTCGAGTGGGCCAAACTAGATGAGTCGATTGGGTTGACCCAATTTGACCTATCAATCTTGTTTCATCATTGTAGCTAAATTATGCCAAATTACCATGATTTTGCCAAAATTGATATTGAGATTGAGTTAATTTGACTTAATTGAATTCCAACTGAGCTAATTGGTATTTGTTTTATGGACTGACAGGGGCCCTAAATTGACACTCGAGAATTGGCTGCCCATTTCAAACTCAAAATCTCAAAACTGGCTTGAAATTCTGATGCCTAATGACCCTCGGATCAAATCTCGAGAAGGAAATTATTCTAAAAAATGACTATAATTAATGAATTTTTAAAATTTGCCAATCGAGGGTAAAAATTCTCGGTTTGGCCAAAAATCAATTCTCGAACGTTTATTTTAAAATTTAAGAATTGCAAGTCTAATTAAGCTTGTAGAGAATTGAATTAATGATTTTTTAATTTTTCAAATCTTCGAAAAAAATTGTTGACCGAGGATTGACTTTAGAGGTTGACCAAAAGGTGAACTCAAAAATTAACCTTGAATTATTGAAAAAAAATCAATGCTTGAGTTTAGACAAAGTGTAATGGAACTTGAAAAACTTCATAAAGCATGTAAATGACTCTTTTTGGCCGAGATACAGTATCTATCACAATATCCCTAATATCGAGTTTTTATCTTTATAGACTTGTTGGCAAAAATCAGGTGTTAACAACCTTGACCTTTTAATCGCCTCTAGGCCAACCATTCGCAAGCTCATCTCCACTTGTACTCCACCTTCACCTCCACCTTGTTCAGCCGCGGATGTCCATCTTGTTCACAGGAGCCGTCGCCTCTCTTCCTTAGAGACCGGATGGTACGACATCGTCCTCGGCCACACACGTCGGGGAGAGATGGTCGGGAGGGGCGACAATGGGGTAACGGGTTTCCATCTGTACGCACTTCGGAGGCATGTCTGTGAAATGGTGTAATTCAACTCAACAGATAGCGCACGGTACCCCAATATTCATAGCGCACAGGTAGTTACAGCCATATTTTTAACGAAACATCCGTGACAACTTGAAAGATTACATATCGGATATTGAAGACAACTGAAGACTAAAAATGACAGCTGAAGAAGAAAACCAACATAAGAAAATACCATATGCAATGCATGCACTGCGCAGGACATCCGAATATTTCGATCCGACTGATATTGATATATGCTGAGAAATATGCGAGCCAAGGGTCTCTCGCCACCACCTCCCTCGCCTCCTGTCGATGCATTGCTGAACTCGGCAGTACGGCAGATGCAGCGACAGGAGGCGAGGGAGGATGGGGGAAGGTCTACTCTTCGATTATCTTTTGGAATCTTAATGCGAATAGTCTTGAACCTGGACCTAATGTTCTTGTACCACTTCCGAGCCGGATCACGCTTGGGAACTCCGACAGTGATCACGCCATCGCGGTTCACCGAAGCTGTAGCCCTGCTCACCCTCACCTTATGATTCCCTGGCAACCTTACCTTGGCCATCACAGCATCACCTTGGCCAATAATTCGCAAGGCCCGTCCCCACCTGATCTCCACCCTCACCTCCTCCTCCCGCGACGGCATGTCCATCTTGTACACGTAGTCCATCGCCGTCTCTTCCTTGGAGACTAGGCAGTGCTGCGAGGCCGTCCCCAACTCGCTCCGGGATAAGGCACGGTCCACCGGGGGGACGAAATGTAACGCCAATCGCAGCGTTATGTTGTTTGCCCGCTCAAAATGGCTGATGAGTTACTCAATTGCCTTGTGGATTTGTGATACTCCGAACGAAATGCCGAAACGCTTCCCTCTTTCAAATTGAAATAGAAGGCCTCTTCTTTGAATTTCTTCCGGGTTTTGTTCTTTTCCACCCGTGACACTGGTACAATGCCGATGTTGCTTGCTCTTCTTACATAGATGGTAATGCCAGCATTGCTTTCGTCTTGAGGTACACTTAAATGCCACTTTTAAAAAAAATTGGATCACTTAAGTGCCAAGTCAGGAAAAAAAAAAAGTCATAGTTTTAATCGTAAGGATATTAATAACAATAGACGCGAGGCTATAAGAATTCGGAGTGGACACCAAAATTTGAAAGCTTGCTTCCTGTGCGTGGCAGGATCGCAATGGGTTACGTATAAAGAGAAAGAAAGGAATGAAATTTTTATAAAATCGAGTTATTTGAGATGTAAGTACTGAGCAATTACTCGATGTAAGATAAAAGTATGAAGTGGTTTTAACTTCTAGTGAAAGGGTAATTTGAATAATAAAAAGTGAAACAAACAAGGATTTTTTTTCTTTCTTAAATATATGAATAGATAGATCATGACAACCAAATAAACACTAAAGAGAGCTTGTATAATCTTCTGAATCTTTTTCTTTTACTGATGAATCGTCAATGAAATCCCAAAATTGACGATGGTTCGTGAATAAGGATGACTATGGAATGTTTCTTCTTCTGAAAAGGGGTTGAACAATGAGAGAGGGTTCTATATTAGGGAAAAGTACACCAAAAAGCCCAAATTATGCCCCTTGGGACAATTTTACTCTAAACTTTTTCTTTTGGTCATAAAAAACCCCAAACTATGCCACTTGGGACAATTTTACCCTAAACTTTTTTTT